>NNCF01132261.1:26582-37210 GCA_002313205.1 Laupala kohalensis | reverse complement strand
TAGTTTTTTTTTTTCCTCCACGTGGTCATACGCAGTTTGTTCTGTTTTTTGACAATAAATTTTTTTTTTTTTTTTATCCATCAACTTCATTTTATTTCATTAAGGAAAAAAGAGATGTGTAAAAATAGTGAACAATAGATAGGCTGCTCCCCTGGGAATTGTGTGTTAATATGTGGGGATTGACGAGAAGGAAAGAAAAACGTTCGAATACGTAGTTACTTTTGTAGAAATCCAATAATGTATGTACTACTGGATCCAACTTTGCTTATATCATGTTTTGTACTTTTGTGGTATTTACTCATTCCCCAACACTGGACAAGTGTAAACCCGTGATTTATTCATTAATCATTAAACATAAGGCCTCTCTAGTCCCTCAGAGACTACCGTGCTCGCTCGTCACCAACACTCCGTGTTCAAGTCCTGACGGTTCAATTCCAAATTGTAGATTTTCACTTTAAATTCCGAATTCATATATAGCTGTGACGATTGAAAAGCTAACCTCCCTCTTTCTAACCACATCCTTCTACTCGTAGTATCTCTAACTCTTACTATTACTAACTACTCCCTCTAACACCTCCATGTGGTACAAGTTGTTGGTAAACCCAGTTTAGCCTCCCACCTACTAACAATAGACCTACCACCCACCTCCTATATCCTATCGTGTCATGTAGATAGGTTTCAAAAGCACGCTACATTTCCCATTTACAAATACTACAAATTAAAAAAAAACGGGTAAGAACATAATTAATGGAAGGTTCACCCAATCCATCATCTACTGCACAGGGTTCACCATCTTAAGCTTCAGATTCGTCGATACAATGTATCTGAAAAAAGAGACGCATCGATACGACAAAGAAATCGACTTCACTTGTCCTGGTGACCATCTGGTGACCTAGTGGCCGTCGCTTGCTTCTCCCTCGTGTGAGTAGTGTCCCCTGTCAGCACGATTTCTGTTGCTTCCTGCGAGGAGGGTGTCTCTTCTTTCCGGTCACAGATCCCTTCGTTTCTGCGATTCGTGCGGTTCAGAGGGGCTGATAGATGCCAGCGCTCCTTACGTTAGCTATATGAACCGAATCGGATCACAACTGGAGATATAATGAAACAAATATTTTGCTATGTATTACTACACAACGTTCCGACACGATGTTGGCCTTCATCATGTGTTAACGTTAATAACGCAGGATCATAGTAACTTTTGTTTTCTTTATTGAAACTGGTACATTTTGACCAACCAGCAGTTACACCTGCTTTTTAAAATAAGATAAAATTTAACAAAATTAGTTCACCCAATCGTATTCCACATTTTTTCATTGATATTTGTTCAAGAACCACCTTCACACAATGTACTACATTAGCATATCAGTGTATTTGCTCACTCACACAATAATCACACATTATTATCATACACTAACTCGGGAGATCCTAGTAGCATGTCATGAATTAAATTGTATAATATGCAACAATAGGAAACATGACATTTTACTAGGATACTGCATAGTTGATATAACATTCTGATAAAGACCAAAATCCTATCGGAAGCTTTGTGTAGAAAAATATAGTAATTTGTATATTAAATTTCATGTCTTAATACGATAATTCTAAACGTAAATTGCCCCACGATTGAAATTAGAATTGACTATCTGTATCCGGGCGAATATATCTCTCGCGTCAAAATTAAGAAATCTGGAGTGTGCCCCTCACAACTTTCCAATTGTACTGAATAACAAAAATGTCATTGTACTAAATTTCCTAAGTTGTCATAATTTAAAAAAAATAGATAATACTTCCAGAAAAGAAATAATATTTTGTAAATAACAAACGCTAAACGTTTCCCACTCCTGGACATCATATCTGCACATTAAAGTACAAATTGCATGATTTATCTTCCATCTTCATTTCTTTGGAATGGCCCAAAAGTCTGATCCAAAAAAAGGAACCTACAAAATTTTTAATATTTAGAAACCGGAAGTGGAGCGCGGTGTGTAAATGATGTAGGTATGAGTTGTCCAGAAATATATTGCCAGTACATTCAAAGTCAAATCTTAAGTTTTGTTCGATTCATCAATTTGTTCGTGTGTTACCGGGGGAACAAATTTCTTAATACACACACACATATAACATTGGACATCATAGCCAAGGTTTAATAATAAACTCTCCCGGAACCAGTTCGTAAAAATGCCTCCCAAAAAAAACTTTTAAAAAATCGACCGCTTACAATACTTTCCTTATACATTCTGTATAATTGAAAATGAAAATTTGAATATAGTCAAGATACAATTAACTAAAGATTGCAACAAAATGTTTGTCATTTAACTCACAACTTCCGGGTACTTACACATGAAGGAGTGTTTGTAACGTCAAAACCCAGGTGAAAAATTGCGACGGACTGGGACTCAAACCCGGGACCTCCTGCTCTGGCCACAGGTGTGCTTTCACTGCACCACCCTCCCACCTGCGGCAACAGTAGGAAGTCCCAGGTTCGAGCAATTTTTCACCTGGTTGTTGATGTTGCAAAATGTTTGTCAGTTTGCAAAATCGGTATCCACATAAATATAGAGTTGGTGTTTATTTTCAGAGAGCAGTGTTACTTGGGAGACCGTTTAAGAACTGACGAAAATTCGAACTTAATTTTCTTTCGGTAAATTAAAAACTAATTGGTATATATTCGTAGATAAAATGTAAGATTACGCTTAGAACAAAGTTCGGAAAATAATCTTTGACACGGTACTTTATTTTTGGCAGTTGGTTTAGTAAATGACATGAGAAACTGACCTTACAAAATGTTACCTTTTAGAAATAAGATACAGCTATGAGATGAACTTCCGTGTAAGATGAATTTACTCTCTTTGTAAAAAGTTTAAAACTACTGATAATTTTCGCATCCAGTAGCTGATCATCCGCTGTTTACCTCTCGTTAATTTGGTGAATATTTCTCAAAATCTCTTTCTTAAATTTTATTCATCTATTGCAAAATGATTTCATTGATGTTGCTGATCTGGTAGTAATGTTTTTTTTTTACTAATTAACATTTACATCCCAAATCCATTCGTTTTTCTGTTTTAATAAAGAAGTTAATCTTATCAGGGAATTTTTACAAAATTTATTTTTGAACTCAAATCTCGAAAAACCTTCAGAATGAAATGAAATGTTCATGGTTGTATTACTGAGGACTGAGACGAGAATCTAAGTTATTTTACTTTCGATAAAACATCAGAAACTAAATTTAAAAATCTGGAGTGTACCCCTCTCAACTTTCCAATTACCATTCATAACAAAAACTATTTGCCCTAAACACTAAAAATTAAAAAAAGGAAACACACTTGAAAAAAGAAAGGGAGTCTTCTGGAGACAATTGCATAGTTTCCATTTTTTTCTTCGACCGATTACGGAATTTTCCTTACACACAAAGTAAAAAAGGAGCAGTTATTGCGTTCACGTATAGATATTGAACATGTCTATCATTGTGTTAGATGATGACATTTTTATGGGAAGAGGTGTTTCTACGAAGAGCTACTGCAGGACTCACATCCGTAGGTTCGGCCTTAGAACATACTTGAAACCTAGACCCATGATTTTATTGAAATCTAGAAAAACTCGTGCTGACTATCATCCATCTCTTCACTTTTAGAATACACAACGATCCATCCAACCATGGACAATTTCCGTGTTACTCCCTCCGAGCACTAGAACCCCATAGCCGTAAGGCAAGTGCGGAGTTTCCACACACCGTCCGACGTTCATTCTGCGCACGTCGATGGCGTGGACGGCTATCGCGCGGCTACGGAATTCAAACTAGTTGAAAGAGAGGAACCCGACTGGGCATGAAGAGTCAGCACCTCGTCCAGAGCCGCTATCGATGTATGTACTACTGCGCTTTGGTGGGTCAATACACGGTCCGAAAAAAATTCCCCGGTGGTACTAGCGTAGGTAGAATTAAATCGTTAAAATATCTGAAATTGGTGTGAATATACAGAGTAACAAGTACTTATTGCGATTTCTCCTTTAAAAATAACATACCTCACCGTCCATTTCAATGAAACAATTGCAACAACAGGGAACCATTGATATAGTCATTTCCCTTTTGCTCTAATAGCTTCAAGGTTGCGCCGTAGACCAAATAGAAATGCACATTACCTACCGTAACCATCAACCAACATTCGCTCTATCGCTACATCACTAGTTAAATTTTGAAATTATTTGTACTTTTCTCTAGTCTCTATCCTAGAACACTTGTCTTTATAATGCATGTTTGCATATAATGCGTCTAAATGTTTTCGCAAAACTTCGAAACCCTTAACAGACCCATAATAATAATAATAATAATAATAATAATAATAATAATAATAATAATAATAATAAATTTATTGTCACAAAACAGTACATGCTGCGTATGACCGCGTGGAGGACAATAAACTAATTTACTCTCCGGAAGCAAGCAAGGGACCATCCCATCAATTCCGATCAAGGGCCCAAAGGCAGAGCCGGATTCAAAAAATTTCAGCTTAAGTTCCTAGATAAGATAAAAAGTTAGCTGCGAGTTATAATACTAATAGAACTCGCATACAACTCGCATTTCCAAAGAACATCTGATGTATTCACCCCCTTACAACACATAATAATAATAATAATAATAATAATAATAATAAATTTATTGTCAAAAAACAGTACAAACTGCGTATGACCACGTGGAGGACAATAATATGTTCTTCATCATTTCGTCTGCCTATTCTTGTCAAGTGAGTATTTAAGTTTCCCTATCCCGTCATAAATTGCTATAGATAGGGGTTACGATTAAACCATGCTTGCGATTTGTCATCTAATATATATTCATAACGTAATCTTCCAGTTGCACTACGTCGCCATCTTGTTTGCTAACCTTCTAAAAGTCGCTTGGTTAGCTCTTTTCTTTTATTCACTCCGGATCATTTATCTCTTCCCCGTTTATCAAAATCTTACCTTTTCTCTCTAATATGTTTTGGAATCGTAATTTTTGTATTTGGAGGTCTGTGGACCAAATACTAGTTTTACATCTATCTTTCTTTATTTTTTATTTACATTAGTTTTTTTATTGTTTCGTATTCCCATCTAATTAAGACTTCACTAAACTTTACTGCACTGAGAAAACACTATGGAACTGAGAACCCTAGGTTTGGATGTGAGATCCAAATCCAAAGAAAGGGAAATAATTTATCCAGACCTTTGGATATGACATCCTAACCTTATAGTTTGAATATTATAAGGTTGGGATGTCACATCCAAAAGTTTGGAGGTCAGATCCAGACGTTTGGAGAAGCCCTTTTCTTCCTCAGGATTTGGATCTCTCATCCAAACCTGTTTTCTCAGAGTACGATAATTTTCTCTTCTCTCAGTGCTAGTTCTGTTTATGCTGCGAACCTGCCAAAACGCGATCCAGTAGTATTACACATTGATGGGCGCGGCAGCGAGCGTATTCCCGTTCAGTCGGGGTGGGCTATGGAAGTCGCGAGCTGGAGAATGGCGATCCGCGTGTTGACCGCTTTGCCAAGAACAATGGATCGCTTAGCGGTTTTTCTGAACATGAAAGCAAAGGCGTAATTAAAAGGAGCTTTTGTTAGGGCATGGTATGCGGAAAAAGGGATCTCATCGATGGGAGGTTGTGTCTTCATTTTGTTCATCACTGCTTCTTTTTAATTTAATGAGGATGCCAACACGTTTTTATCATCAACTTAAAGATAAGTTGAAGTAATATATGTAGTTGCTAGAATATCCTTCTAGTTCTTCCTGATTGAATTACGAGAAAAATAATATTGTAAAGAGTCTAGGAAATTTGTTTCCAACCTTAAATTTTGTTCTGGTGATATTGAAATTTGACATAAATTACTTGAATTAAACAAACAGAAAAATTAAAAGAAAAGATGTAGTTTTGTTTTTAAATGAAGGAAAAGAACCAGAAAATAAAAGATGGACTTAAAAGTACCTCTAACCTGAAATACTTTCAAAAAGAGATTAAAAAATTCAGAGACTGAGAGCTCTCTTTCATTTGATAAAGAGAGGTGAACTTCCATAGCATAATTTGGTACTCACGAACTAAGCACGAAAAAAAATACATAAATGGGAAATAACTGTTAAATTCAAAATATGATCTCGATATTTGGAAAAGACGTAAATTATTGTACTGTTTTAAAGCAAATTTAGAATTTTTGAATTTCGAACAAATTGAAATACCATATCGGTTTCTGTTCATGAACGTGCTACTTCTGTCTATACAAAATTATAACGCAGGTTTTACAGTAACGTTGCAACAAATTTCCCGGGCAAAGCCGGATTACTTCTACTTTTTGTAAATAACCGTTCTTCAGCATCAAATTGCGAAGCAGTTGAAAAAGAGCAGGATCAATATGGTGACGAGAGCAGCTGGTCCGATGAATCCCGGAGATGCGGGCGCTCTGTCCGAGATTCGATTAAGTGACAAAGAAGCCCTTTCATTGGATCGGAGAATCCCTGCTGAAAGCGACGACATAGCGAAGATACGTGGCTCAGGACTTGCTTTCGTGCGCCAACATGCTATCATTCCATGCTACCTCTCTTTACAAGAATTTGAAACAGGTTGGAGTGGAAAATGATATGTTTTTTTAAAATGCGGAATTGTTAAACAATATGACACTACATCGATTAATCTACAATAAGGGGTTATACGAGATTTTGTCCATCTTTAAATAATTTGAATTACTGTACGCCGTTTTTTCTTACACAAACTTTCATTTATTATTCCATATGAACATCACATCGTTCCAACCTCTTGTTTTGCATCTTCATGAGGAGAGTAATGCTACAAGATGATCACGAATAGCTATGATTAATTTAAATAATTTAACTATGTTGATGTTATTTTATATAATATAACATTAAACACCTGACTCTGAAAAAGAAACTGAAAAAGTGGGCAAAGTGTTGGGATGCTTATGTTAAACAATAAAAGTAAGTACGGTAAAAAGGTCGTACGGTAAAAAGGTCGTACGGTAAAAAGGTCGTATGGTAATTCAAATCACTTGAAAATAGACGAAAAAATAACTATTTTAATCCCTTGTTGTATATCAATCGATATACTCTCATAATTATTAAAAATTACGCATCAAAAAATTTCTTTTAGAAAACAAATCATTTTCTAAACCACACTGTGTCATCGCGATGTCGTTGTAAGAAGGTGGTTTTAATATATTGATGATGTTTTTTTTTTGTTTACTTACGTATCTTATTATTTTAATCGTTTAATGCGAAAAGCAAATTTTCGAATATGATTATATAACATTAATATATCTTTGTAGAAACTCAGAGGTTTGATCTTTTCCCCGATCCAAATAACATTTAAGAAATTTTGCGATTGCTTTGTATCATTTTTTCTTAATTGTTCTCTTTGTACTTCAGTAGAGTAATTATTCTTTTTGACATTTTTTTTTGTGTGCCTTTAAGTGAGGAACCGTATGTGGTTCCACGTTTTATGAAAAATATTATGTGAAATGTGTTTCTAATTAGAAGAAGTTACCAATTGTAATTCTCTATGCCTTATACCATATAAAATAGTTGGAATATGTTTAATTTTCTCCATGAATTTTATGTGAGTTCTTATAATATCCTTATAAATTTGTATTTCAAAACTATTTATCATGCTGCAAATTTTTAAGGACTCATTTCTCCAATACGAACTATTTGATGGATTTAAATGGAGAATATTGGAAAAATAGTATCATTAGACTAATCCCTTGAAGCAGGTAAGCAATAATTTCACCCTTGGGTTCTGCTATCAGAACGTCACTCACAATTGGAACGAAAAGCAAGTCGGTGTCCATTACAAGCGACGGAATGCATTGAGTTATTTTGGTCAAATGTTTTTTTATCGATTTTATCCCCCAGTGAGTATTATCGTTCAGATCGTATCTACTACGAAGTGTCTAAACCCTCAGTGAAGTCGTAATGTTCTGATAATAATCATCCACTTCTCAGATCGATACGCACTCAGGGACACGTGGGGACAATGACCCTGTGTTTACTTTTTTTCCTTCTCAGATACCTCGCAGCCATCAGTGCAAATATTTGAATGTACTCTTCACATCATACACTACACCACAACTCTTAGTATTCAGAGCATATCCCACCGGAATTTACACGATGTATTGCATCCATTATATTGTATGAAGTTATTAAAAAGAAATTGAATACTCCATCCCGGTCCGGGTTTTTCTTCGGTTTTCCTTCCGGCGGAGGTGGATTTTTTATATATAGACTCGCTATGCTCTTGCCTAGGGACGGCATCTATTGAAATAATAAATCTCGAATTCAGTGTTATTTAATAGTCAGGATTTATAAACAATACTTTTCGATAATAATACGTACTCGTGAAATTACTTTCTTGTGTTTTATGTTAATATTATAACACGCATCGAACTATTTTTATTGTTAGGAGTGTGTTGAAACGTTTAATATGCCTCTGCCTTTGGACCGTCGATCGGAATTCATGGGACGGTCCCTTTGCTCCCGGGGAGTAAATTGTTGTCCTCCACGTGGTTATACGCAGTTTGTAACTGCTTTTTGACAAAGTTTATAATAATACTAATATTCTAGATGATAATAACATCAGCGTTTACTTTTGTTTATGATTTTTTTTTTTAATTTACCTAGATAATACGGCAGATACTACCATCTGCTAGTTGTAGGCAAGTCTCACTTTTTTTCTTCTTTAGCATAAAACAATGTAAACAGGATGCCAGATAGTATATGATAAAGGAACATCACATACGATTCCCTAAAAATATTGTTTATACCAGCATAGTCAGACGACTCAGAGCTGTCAATTGTCAGTACTCAAGAAAGTCGTGTAAAATCCTTTTCAAATAAATGATTAAGGTAGCTTCTTTGCTTGATGTAATGTTTAAGTGCTGTTGTCTCGGAGAGAGAAGGATGAAATAATGAAAATGGCCAACACTTGGTTTCTATGCTCGTATGTACGATAAGTAATTAGTACGATTTGCTACGTCCAGCTACGTTTGCTACGCAGAAAAGGAGCTACAAATTTATGGGACATCCATTATTATATGTTCGACTGAAGAAGATACTTGATAGTTTGTTAAACAGTAGGCTGAAGTTCCAATGATGATGGCATAGAACCTCTGTCTTTTTGAAAAATCACTTACTGTGACCGGAAGTTTCCAAAGTTTCGATGATATGTCGAAGATGAAAGAAAAATTATTTATTTGGAGTTTCTTTGTATTTCCTACTATAAAATTTTATAATAAATAGTGTTCATGTGAACACGACCACGCTCCGAAAGTAAATATTATTTATGAGTAAGATCATGGATAAAACGTACTGCGGAACTTTACGTTGATACATCAATTCAATCTGGGTTTACGAAGAGATCATTTACTCGTGCATTTGAGAAATTAGAACAAGAACATTTGATTTCTGACATCATTACGAATCAAAATGAATTTTACTATGATTAAATTCGCGAAAATTAACTTCTTCCATTATTGAATCCGATCGCAGTATTAATTGTTTTAACAAAAATGCCCAGAAGTTTAAAGTAGTGTACTCGTATGTCTTTGATCACACGAAGCAATTGTTTGTTTTCTGTGATCTAAAACTGGTGTAATAGTGACTTTCATTTGACATGTGTAATACCAATTCATGTGTAAGATCCGGAAGCAAAACGACTCCGTCTTTGTGGGATAAATGAAGGATAGAATTGATCTCAGACAACCAAGTTCAAAGACTTTCTTCTGTCATACATCTTTCATAAACGATATCTTTTTAATGAGTGCTCTCTTGTGAGCTTATTAGGAACCAGTTTCATGTCAGTTATGTTATTTCAGTATATTGTTTCCCTACGTTTTTATTTATACTCGTGCTTGATGATGATTTGATATTTCAGTTCTTACAAATATTTAGGTTCTGTTAGGAAATGTGACATACAATATCATAATTGCAGTTCACTTATTATGCGTAGTTATTTTATTCCCACTCAGATTTTCATTATATTTTATAAAAATAGATTTTAATATAGACTCAATAATGCTACGTTTTTTGAAGGAAATCTACATTAAAATCATCTTGAAACTATGGGAAATTAAGGAGAAACGTGTTATACTCAACGGCATCATAGTACTATTCATCTATCACAGAAAGCCATTTGAGCCTGAAGCCTTCTGGCCAGACTGTTCAAGAACCGGTGTTCTCCGATTTCTTTAAAATTACCTGTGTTCGCGAAAAGCAAATTTGCCTCTAAAAGTGTTGACCAGACGATGAATAATGTCAAAAACAACAACAACTTCCCCGTTTGTATTAGTGATATTTCATGAACTAGCACATCAATAATAATATTCGAATTGGTGCGTTGAATTTATAAGTTCTTCATGTCCAATTACTAATTTTCTCAACTTTCCTGATTTAAAAAATTAGATAGAAATTTTTACTGATGTCAACATGTTCTTCTTTTGGATTGATATGTATTGCCAACGAAATCAGACATCAGCAGTAGAAAAAGCCTTGTGAAAATCCTTAGGTTTGAATCCCTTCAGAATAGTAGAATAAAGAGAATTTGGTTTTATAGTTGTCTCATCTATTAAGAATTGTTAATGACATATTATATATAT
>NNCF01132261.1:0-26308 GCA_002313205.1 Laupala kohalensis | reverse complement strand
ACTTGGTAATTGTGGAGCTTTAGCAACATTATCAAAGCATGATAAATTAAAAGTCGTTTTCATGTTGCTCATTTCTTTATTGGTATTAGAAAGCTTTTTCGGCTGCATAGCAACCATCATCAGTAACATACACTGAGTGTTAAGGAATATTTTGGCGAATGCCATGACTGAGTGTTAAGGAATATTTTTGGCATTCGCCAAAAATATTCCTTAACACTCAGTGTATGTTACTGATGATGGTTGCTATGCAGCCGAAAAAGCTTTCTAATACCAATAAAGAAATGAGCAACATGAAAACGACTTTTAATTTATCATGCTTTGATAATGTTGCTAAAGCTCCACAATTACCAAGTGACATTTATGTATTATTAGCTATGGGAATAATTTTGTTTTTGAAGACCTTGGAAACCATCTCATGGACATTGGTCTACTTTTAATACGTTCATAAAAAACTTGATTTTGAAAAAAAAAAGGAAAATTCTCATGAAAAATACAATTTTATTACTCCGTTTTGGAATTTATATTCAAAATCTGAAGACGTGCAACAGATTTCCAAAAGGTTTATTGACATATTTCCTTATTTATAATTAGAAAACGCGAACAGTTTTAAATTATTTTTATGTATAATATATTTATACGTACAGTTTAAGGGAAGGATATGTAAATTGGTCTAGAATATCAACGGAGTATTAGTATATTCCTACTTGATCTATCGGGAGAGTGTATACTTTTATTACACCATTATATTCATTTTCTCACAACATTAATGGTATCCACAAAACATAAAATCTAATTGTTTTAAAGAGTTACCTCAGATGTGTTCAATGTTTGATTTAAAATGGATCCTTTTTTGTTTAAAATGTTGATTTTGATATAATGAAATGATAATTTGATTTTCATTTAAATCAAATTTTGATTTAAAATGGGATGGTCCCTTGCTTGCTTCCGGAGAGTAAATTAGTTTATCGTCCTCCACGAGGTCATACGCTGTGTGTAGCTGTTTTTCAACGAAACATTTGTTTGTTTGTTTATTTATAAACAGTTACTATCTGAAAATTTTGCTGAGTTTCAACGTAAAGTACACATATTAGAATTCTTACATTGTTTATAGAGAGTGAACTAAGACTAGAATTTTTTTTTTTTTCGAGGCGTCAATTCCTCCTTGAAAGTAGCCTCTGAGTGTTTGCTTACCCATGACGTACAGAATAGTTGGAGGTCTAGAGAAGACAAGGAACACTGTTAATTCATAAATACATTCAGCATTTCGAAAATATAAAATTTATTTTCCCCTTTCGTACTCTAAAAAACCCGGCCTGATGACAATTGATTTGAAATTGATGTCTTCCTTGAAGTCAAAGGTTTTGGATTCGAATTCCTGGTAAGATACGTAAGTCGTTGTGTTGAACACTCAAAGAACACAACAAGTTGCATCGAGCATTATTTCATTCCATCAGCAATATTCTCTCCTACCACAATATCACAGTACCTGCAAGTCGGATTACATACATCGAGAGGGTTGAAACTAGTTCTCAAAAAGCAAACTAAAGAACAAGTCTCAAGAATAGTTTAAAAAAATCATAATCATATTTATCGACAGCGGTGGTCTAGTGGTAGCTTCTTAGCTTCCACGATCCCGCTGAGCGGTAAAGCATGAGCTTAAACCCTGCTCGATGAAACTACGTGAAATTTCCAGCTCGATGGAACTACGTGAAGTTTCCCTCACCTATTGCAGGCAAATGTCGGTTCGGTCCCGTAAGTTCCCCTAAATCTATCCTTCCCAATTCCCTTACCCAAGTCCAACGGTTAGGTGGAAGAGCAGGTCTCATGAAGGTATAAAAGTAAATAAACGAATGTTTTTCTCTCGACTTAAAGTTGTTTCGTTCACAAAAGGTGGGAATTATAAAACCTTTCTTAAATGTTTGATAATGATGTTAAAAAGTTTTATACAAACCCAGGAACTCATGAGGAATACGCAGAATTCTTCTTGCAAAATCTTTGCTTCATCAAAATGTTGAATCAGGACCGTTAGCGCAGGCCAGGAAGTCAGCCGTAATCCAAAGCGTTTTGTGTAAACAGAAGCGAACTAGAGCAAAATCATCTCGTATTTACTCTAGCCAGCTACAGTTATGCAGGACTAAGCATGTGCACGATGGTGTTGCCTGTTCCCACACGCTTGCGAATGGGGAAGGCAAATCCTGAGGTTAAGACTTGAAATGAAGCGACAAAAATTTCTTTCTTTCTTTCTTTCTTTCTACCCACGGCTCTATATGCCCGTCACACTATAATACGTTATTAATAGAACATAACCCCTAATTTAACCCATAAGAAAGCATGTGACTGTAAATAATAAGGAACGTTGTTTATTCTATGTTGATACTCACATTTGAGTCTGGTTGAGGCGAAGTTCCAAAGAAACTTGTGGGTAAAACCCAAAAGCGAGTTAGTGTATTAAAGACAAGAAAACGAAATACAAATGACGGAGAGTTTTTTCTGAGACAAAAATGATATATTTTTATCTTATTATTTTTCATTGATTTAGAATTAAAAATATGTTGTTTATACATATTTGGAGACTTACCTAAGAGCCCCAATTCTTGGGGGTATGGAGCAAACTGATCCTCCCTCCAACCCCCCTTCACTGCCTTGCCCACCATGGTTCAGAAATCGACATTAGAGAAGTGGAGGGGGTAGTAGGTTGCCACCCTCTATCGGTTGGAGGCGCCGTTGTCTGCGTTTTAATGAAATAATGAAGGGGCGGGTGTTGGATCCTCGGGTACGAGAGATGTGTTGACAATGGTGAAAAGGCAGGGGGTTGGAGAGGGGAAGTCGATAGTGGTGGCAGCGGTGGAGTCAAGGAGTGCGCTGTGAAATTTGACGGTGTCCTCGTGGCTTCTGGCTAAACATAGGATGAGAATTGAGATGAAAGAGAAATAATGACGGTGAAGGATCGTGAGCTTAGAGGGCGACGTTAAATTTAGTCTTGCGATGAGGTAGCAGCTCAGTTCAGAGAGACGTTGGTTAAAGGTTTTCTATAACGGTGGCTTTGTGCTGGTGTCACCAAGTGTGGTGCAAGAGAAGGAAAACTTAATACTCGGGTATAGTGCTACATGTCGGAAAATCATGAAGGGACGTTTCAACGGGATGTAATTAAGACATATACGAACTTCGAATATATTTATTCTGAATATGTTCCTATTTTTCATTCAAAAATTTCCTGCTTATAAACTTTTATAATTTCTTAAATGCTTGTTGAACACGACTAAACTTCCGAGTATATTTGTAATTAATATTTATATTTGTAGTGTTTTGAGAATTTGAAATAAGGGAATACACCTCTCAACTACTCTTCTGTAATTCCTAACCTAACCTGGTGAAATATTTATCTTAATTGAATTAATTCGAGTGACTTGAGTGAAAATTTTTTTCCAGTACAATTAAAAGTATAAATATTTGTGCAAAAATGTTATTCAAGTACTATTGGAGGCCCCTCCGAGGGCCACATTTCTTGAGGCCAGGCTTCAACTCCTCTCCCCATCTCGATGACACTGGGTATTGTGGTTGGTGACGAAGTGGCAACACTATATACTTCTGTATATTTTTGTTACGTAGCCAGACAAATGTTGTAAAACATTTAAAAAAATCTAAATATATAGAAATTATGTCATGCATGTTATGCTCTGTGTTATTATTAAATAGGTTTCGTAGTAAGTTTTATTTTCTTATTGTATAGTTTTTTTTTTCAACCTTGGTATGTGTGAACATATAACCTTGAAGATGACGAAATAAAAGTCAAATCATAAGCGATCTGACGAATGATGTATTTATTTTGACCTAAACTCAATATATATTTATTATTTAATCTAAATTATTTTAATGCTAAGTTCCTTTCTCGTTATAAATTTACTTAATATTTTAAAGTCACTGTGATATCTTGTCCCCTTTCTAAGATTGTGAAATGCGACAAAAACTATGAGAAAAGGATTCGATAATGAATATTAATGTGATATGAGAGACTTCAGTTTAATTGGATGTCGAAGGTAGAACGGGGTGGCCCAGTTGGTAGCTCATCAGCGCGCTAAGCTGAAAATCCCGAGTTCTAATCTCGATCACGTTCCTCATTTGCATTCAGCATAACGGAATTTATTTGGTTAGAAATTATACCAATTTAAAAATTTCGTTCGTACGTGTGCGTAGGTGCCCCAGAATTTCGAAAAACCTGTGTATCGTCTGAGCTAGCAGCAGAAGTTAGAAGCTAGCAGGTGAGCGGCACCCGATTTCACCGTTCTGTTCGCTTGTCTGCGCAGTATTTGATAAACGCGTGCGTGCTCGTAGTATCTGGAGATTGGAGGTGTGCGCTTGCAGGCGAAGAATTGCGCTTTGACGACGCGGAAACGTTGCGGAAAGCGACGCTCAACTGTTAATTTTTTTCTCCGCGTGACTGCTACCGGTGGTGGCGACGCAACAGCGGGGGTTGGAGGATCGGAGGAGAATGATACGAACTAGTGGTGGGGGAGTTACTTCGTTACAGGGGTGTCCTTTGTGTTTCCCGGAATCAAATCTCAAAATCTCTTCGTAATTTTTAAATCTTATTTAAGGGTTGTCCAGGAATTACGTGACGCACCTAACGGTCGGAAGGAGGGGAGGGGGTAAATATGGAAATCGTTATACTGTGTTACTGCACGGTAGAGGTTGTTACCCTGGTTCATCTAACACTAAGTTCTATAGGACGCTTCTAACCAAAAAGTTTGTCACTTTAATTTAAGTACTCAACACCACAGTGAAACGATAGAGCTTCGAGGAACGAAGGGGAGCTTCTTAAAGGGGAAGGAGGGAGGTGAGTTAGCGTTATGTTATTATCGGTGGGAGGAATATGAAAGAATGTTTGCAGTGCGCAAAGACTTGTGGGTTTGTGGTGAGACTTAAATCATGATATGAAAATTCGGAACAAAAACGTCAGCAATGAGAATTCGTAGTCACAAAACACTTTACGAAACCTCAACCTTCTACGAAGTGTACAGATGGAACAAAATTTTTTCGAGAATATCTGCATGTGTCAATGATACTATCATGAGTATTATATAGTATTACTATTATTACTCAGGAAATGTGATAAACTTTAAATTTTTAATTACATTGAAATGCAAGTTACGATAAATTAGCTGTATTTTTGCAAGAGTCAAAAGAAATGATAGCAATTCTTACTTACTGTATAACTGTATTATAATAACTCTTGAAAACAAAATATTTTTCTTTTTCTGGGGAGGGGCGGTAGGAACGCACATAATGAATATGCCTTGATGAGGAGAAATGTATCATCCACCACTGGACCCTTAGATCGGAATTGATGTGGAGTCACAGGGCGGTGCAGGAGAGGAGCGATAACGTTGATCGCCTCGCCGTCTCAGGTTGAAACTAAGCAAAATTTATAGCTTATTTGTTGTGTTTAATAGAATTTGTTTATACTTCAACTTGACGCATTTCCTCTTAAAAGTTCTTATAGTATAAACAAAATTTTTGAACAGAATTTCGTGAGAATTTCGATCCTCTTGTGGGAAACCATTTCCCCCCTCCTACTGAGAAACACTCTGAATCTGCCAATCTGGATGGCCATTTGTTTGCTTCCGGACAGTCAATTAGGTTATTGTCGTGCATGTGGTCATAAGCGTACGCAGTTCGAAACATCTTTTTGACACAAAATTTATTTATTATTTATTTATTACAAGGGTTTTGACGTGCTAATGTGCATCTATGCAACTGAAATGGTAAATTCTCCTTTTAACTGGTAAGTGTAAAAAGAAACTAGTGCAGTACGCTTTTTTAATAAAACTAGTAAAAAGATATTTACTGCTTTTATCTCATCATATGAAGCAACTTAACAAAAGAACTCGGGACTCTCATTCTGCTGTTATTCTGTGTGCACGCAACGATAGAAGTATTTCTATATTACGTTTCCATTTTTTAATTCACGAAGCGAATAACGATTCTAAGTAACAGCTGCAGTTCGCTTAATGTCTGCAAGCGAACTGTATGAAATATATTAACTCCTTTGAGAGCTTCAGTAAGAGTGTTGAAACGCGAAGAACATTTCTAAATAGCGTTAATAACTTCAAATGCATAGTGTAATTATGAAAAATTGCTTTTATTCTCTGTAACGTCTGATCTATAGTGAAAATTGCTTACTTCCGTGACATTGATACATAATTGATTGAAGCAAATACTGTTTTTTAATCTGTGCTAACTGTAAGGTCCCTTGAAAACATGATTTTAGATTTTCATTTGGCAAGAATAAATGCTATTCCCTGCATTTATTATTTTCAGTAGAACGTAAAACAATTCTGAATGAAGGTCCACTTTATAAATAATATACGGAGTGTAAGATTTTAATAAAAAGAATGAGTGGCAGTATTTTCTACGTAGGCAAGTCAATAAATAACTCGCATATGCTGGATAGAGGCAATAATAATAATCAAAGTAACTTTCTGACATTTATTACACTTTAAGACATAATTACCCTGTACATTCAGACACTTATCCCATCTCTTCACAAGCCCTTGAACGCCAGTAGCAAGGAAGTGTTTGGTTTCCTGTCGCAGCCAACGAGTAACCTCTTGGATTACGGCATCATCAGTTTCAAAATGATTTTTCAGGGGCCCAAACAGATGAAAATCACAGGGGTTTAATGTGACTGCAGTTGATACCTCCGCAGGACGATCAGGAGGCTCTCTTGTTATAATCTCTGATCATCACCTTCCCTTATTAAACTTCTGGATCCAATTGAAGTCAATTTTCCTTGAGAAAAAAGTTGTTCACCATATACGGGATGTTTTTCGCGATGAACTTCTTCTATGGACAGTCCTTTGGCCCGCTGAAAAACACACAACTACACGCTTGCGCTCATCCAACACAATCGCCATCGCGCTCTGACATGGGGACAATAAATCATATTGGCAAAGAATGGGGTTATCGGAGACTAATATATGTGTATGCGGAGCAGAGATGGACAATGTAAACCATATTCTCCATACATGTAACTTACTCGGACAAGAACGTGCAATATGGCTAGGCAACATGGAGAGAACGGAAATGTTTAGTGACCGAAACTGGGAAGATTATATAGCAACAGAAGAACGGTATGAAGTCTTCGAAAGATATATCACAGACATATTGATTGTGCGCATAGGAATAAGGTAGTGAATATATTAGTAGACAGTTCCCCGCCTCCACGCAGTTACGAACGGGAACATTTAGTTCGGCGACGGCGATAAGAAACAAAGATGAAAAAACGAGAAAGAATGATGGATAAGTAACCCAGGTAATGGTATAAGAGCCGAGAAACTGGGATTTGGATAATTAAAATAAAAAACGACTGCGTGTCTGCGCGTGAGATGTCACTTAAACTAGACGACAAGCATACATATGTCGCCATCTGCTGGCAGAAAATATGCTAGTAATTTCAAGAAGTATTGGGGAAACATGTTTGCGACTTATATATTGACTTGTTCTCGAATGTGGTCAATCACAAGTGTGTGAAAGAAGGAAATACACTGCAAAATGGTATGAATGAAGGAGTATGCACATAGGAATACCTTTTTCGTGCTTAAGTTGGCTATAATCGATGCATTAAAAAGTTCTATCATATAATTTCACGAAATTAAAGCATTTCTTAAGATGTAAAATTTTAGTTTAACTGAGCTGGAAGTATGAAATATTTATCTCGCCTAACAACATTTTTTATAATTAGTACAGTACCATAATACAGTTTAGAAATACGATTTCATATTCTGCAAGTCATGAAATTATGGTGTAATTTATTCTTCAGTAGAAACAAATTGCAACAACTAGATAAGTGTTTTCCCTCGAAGCGAAAGTAGTATTAAAGCGGTATTTATTCAGTTGAAAGCTTCTACTTACTTAGGAATTACACCGAGCAATTTCCCGTGATCATTAGCTTCGTGGATATTAGCATCGCATCCGAAATAAACAAAAATATGCAGAAACAAAATTGTGACCCTTAATTTTACTAGGTTAATAATTACTAGCTATAATTTTCTTGTTTAGCATTCAAATACTTTTTTTTTTTCGGTGGTTGAAATCTTCGCTCATTATAAGACAAGTTATACTCAAATGTATCATGATGCGGAAAGGAAGAATTTGGTGGAACGGTAAAAAAAAACTATTGCCATTTGTTGAACAACGTTACAAGTTTTTTTTAATGTCCTAGAGAGAGGTTCGAGTCATGAGGTCTGTTCTTCCACCAAACTGTGACTTTCGTGAGGGAATTGAGAAAGAGATAAGTTCGATTGTCAGAACCGACATTTGTCTAGAGAAGGTGAGGGAAACCCCAAGTGAAAACCTCACATAGTACGGCCGAGCTGGGTTTGAACCGGCACTTTACCGTTCGGAGGTGTCTTCAACGCGAAGACGCTACCACTGGATCACAATATACTCACACAGTTTTTTACAATTTTTTAATTCATTTCCCTTTTTTATGACATATTTTCAGCACTCTTCTTACGAAAAATATATAACGAAGTTCAACTCTAGGAACAGAGAAGTTAGAAATATAATCTCTAAGTTTATTCAATTCTTTTTTGAGGTTTGGTTTTACACGGAAGAAAAACTGATAGTAGAAGAATTTTACTGCTAGTTATTACAGACGTCTTAAAAGTCACCGTTGAGGGGAGGTTATAACGGAGCGAATTGCAGCCATGTCATTCATCCAATACCACCCGTGTGTTATTCACTCATGTCATCATGTGATTGTAAAACCCTGCTAGGAGTAAATAATAACACTAAAAACTACAATAACGATGTATGTAAGTTAATAATGCCAACTGCAATAAGCAGACTGCAACGCAGCGTCTCCTGTCTTCAACTCAATATTACCAGGAAGTTCTTAAACTAGAAGTAAGATTCTGAAATCCATTTCTGAGAGAAAAACTAATCAAAGTTAAGAAAATGAGTTTTGAAGAATGAGAACTTACAAATGCTCTTACGGTGTAAGATTTTGTAAGATCACTTTGCACACGTGTCAGTGTGAATCATCTATGAAATATGGATTTTATATATGTGCCGTTTCGATGTGTCTTCTTCATCTGTAATCATATTCTGGGCGATAGCCCGGGATAACATCATAGTACATATATTAAAGGTAAAAGGAATAACGGTCATCAAAAGTAAATGAACACAAATTACAAAGGCAAAATTCAAATAACACATTTTAAAAAATGCATAAAAATATAATGTAATTCTTACCAATAATATAAAAATAATGAACTCAATATAAAATACGAAAAACCAAAGAAATTGTTATTTCCATAAATGAAACATTTCAGAACTGAAACTGTAAAAACTCAATTGGATCGGAAACCAAAAATTGTAGTACCAATACTGGGTGTAGACGTATCTTTTGGATTCGGACCGCAAGAAAAGTATATTTGGGTGGGGTGACAGGCTTGGTGAATTTAATCATACCTATCTCCGTAAGTGAAACACTACTGATAATGGTGGGTATACCGCAGGGGTGCGACAGCGGTACTTTTTCCATTGATGTGAGACGTTTTCCTCCGGGAAGAGAGCTCGGGGTTGTGATTAGATCAGCTGGAATTATTATATGGGAATGAACAGCAGTGGTGAAAACGTTTTCTGTAGAGGTAGGAAAACGGGTGCAGCGAAGACGAGAATGACCTGGATGTGCTCCACCGCAGTTGAGAGACATGCTCACCACCACAATTTCTGCGTGTCACTGTCAAGGACTGAAGCCACAACGACTGTGCATTCCACGGATACTCAAGTAGATAAGGCAGTACACGCGTATCTAACGGTTGTAAACGTGGAAAATTTTATTACAGCTAAAACTACCATTAGATAATTACATTTTCGAAGAATGTATTAAAATCAAAATCCGAAGCTTTTAAACAGCATTTACCACAACGAAGGGACAATAAAACAGTTACTTCATTTTCGAGTTATTTTATTCCAATACAACTTTAAAAATACCACTAGACCCATATTGTATTTCATTTTTAATTTTAACTAGTATACTGCACTGAATAATAACAAAATGATTATTTCTTATAATTGAATGTTAAAAAAATTTTCAATCACGGAATGTGACATATGTATTATACTGTTAAATGTTATACTACACAAATTTTCTTTCGTTAGAGGAGTTGCAGTTGATTTACATAAGATATTTTCAAACACAGATTAATGAAGCAAAATTAATTGTTTTTACATCACTGTACGGGTAAAAGTCAATTACATTTTTTTTTGTCAATAACGAAAATTGATCGGTGAATCTGAGAAGAAATATTAACTCTCAGTGACGGGAACATACGGAACTGTATGCCATCACGAAATATATGTTTATGTGTTAACGGATTTGAAATGTGGAATAATTTGGTTGACAGTTTTGTATTAAATTATTACAGTTAATTTAAAAATTTTTCTTGTTAGTATTTGTTTCAGCAATAATATTTTTGGTGAGCTGATATACGCGAAAGAGTCTAAAAGTCAGAGGATTTGGGTTATTAATTTTCACTAAGGGTGGATGATTATGGTGGAAATTCCATCCCTATTCTTTCACCCTGCCATCAAACATCATTATCTGGATGTAACGAGCTCTGGCCAAGACAAGTGAATGTTTCATCGTAACATTTTTTTTTTTCATCTACCACAGACGATCCTTATAATATTCGAAAAAGGAATGTGTTTAAGACACACCTCTTGTGCATGTTATAATAACTCATATGGCGTCACAAGATCAAGACGAACCTGATCACATATACCTACGGTAAATTAAGAGTCATGAATTTCTTGGTTTGTAATTTTGAGAAAATTAGTAGTTACTGAATATGTAATAGAAATTTGTCTCTTGAAAAGGAAGGTTATATTTATTTATGAAATTTATTTAATACAGACATTTAAATATGTTTACTGAATGTTACCGTGTGTCTTATTTAATTTCTGTTTTAGACTGATTCATGTTCCGGAGATATGAAATTCGGAAATTCCGGAGATTCCTGAATAAATATATTTCAAAGAAAATTGTGTCTTATGAAAGTCATATTGAAAGCCTTAATTCTGTTGTAAAAGATGGATGATACAACATCTTCCTTCTTAACTTCGATATTTGATTTGATTTCTTTGTATTTCTGTTTTCCTTTTATTATATTTTTCATGACGAGTTTTCTTTTGTGTTATTAGTTTGGTTGTCTCTTGATAAATAAATATTTTTTTTCTTGATCAAATAATTGAAATGAAAAAGGTACAGGACAATTATTTCATTTTCGTTCTATTTATGTTTTACATATGAAATGGAAAATCCCAAGAAAGAAATAAGAGCAACTTAATGTACTAAATACCTGCTCGTCAATGGTTAGGGTAAACGCAGAATTTGCAGTCTTTGTTCCCCACTCTTAACAAAATTGCGGGCTAGAGATGAAATGCTACTAGTGGTATTCCCATTCCACCTTCACATGTGATGTTTCTAGAAAGGAGCGCAATGCGTGAGGCAACTTCCTCGTCCGCACGAGAGAGGATGACAAGAACTCCGTTGGACACACGGAATCCGGTGCCAGAGGCAGACTTTGTCCTCATGTTTCACTTAATTCTTGCTACACCCCACAACAGGATGTCACACGAAGGGAAGTTGTCGGCTGGACCGCTTACAGATTCCAAGCCACAAAAAGATTCTTTAGAGATTTTTGCTTTTTGTACATTAGAGTATGATAGTGGTAGCTTAAGCATTTTTCATTTCTATTAAGTATTTCATAAAGAGTATAACTGAATTGTCAAAAACAATATCGAATGTCTCCGATTTGAGATCATCTTTTGTTCCATCGAGTTTCGTCAGTTGTAGTAAAAGACTCTGCTAACTGAACATAATAATTCTTATTTTTTTAAGAAAAGTGAGACCATTATATGGAGATTTTTTTGTGTGCGTTACTTCACCAATTGTTTAAAATACTACTCCAACGTTTTTCTGGGATGGACCGAAAAAGTTTGGGAAAATTCGGTTGGTGTGTTCGGTAAACGCAATCAAGTACTGTAATGAATCCTAACCAATACTCAATTTAGCTACTTCGCAAACCCGTAACACTCATCTTAACAGTCTCTCAAAGCTGTCAGTTTTGACAATATGACAACGCATAGACGTATTTATAATCTTAGTAGTGTGAAAATACAACTTTCGTTCATACTGAACCAACTGTCACTCAGTACTCTCATTACCAACTTTACAGATGTTAATATTGCCAACACATTTTCATTTTCGATGGACATAGATATTCATTAATATCAAACATGTGACATAAATTTCCAACGATAGACGTANATATATATATATATATATATATATATATATATATATATATATATATATATATATATATATATTTGATAGACATAGATAAAACATAAATACATTAAATTTCATAACATAGACTATGGTACACAATTGGTGAAGCAGAAATAAATTATGGTTTGTTTGCTATTAAGTTATTATAAAAATCCAAGCATTCATCTATATGAGTTCTATTGTTAATGAATGTAGTGTATTTTGTATTGTTAGCATTTGTAGCCATTTTAATTTTCTCTGGTTATTTGTACTGTGGCATATTTTGGTGTTACTAAAATCAGAGTCTTGGTTTTCTTCTATGGCATCTTTAGAAAGAGCAGTGCATTTCTGGTTTTTAGTGATGGAATATTTATGTTGGTAGATTCTGATATATGTATATATATATCGGTACTCTTGAAATAAAAACAATGCAACAAAGCATAGTTAAAATATGTTTCCAGACTTTACGTTCGTCTTTTTTTTCCTTTTTCAGAATTTTCTCATGTTCACTCTCTACTCGTTTGTTGTAACCAAATATTATATTATAACTAGTGTAGTCATGTGACCTATTGTTTGCGATCCAGTCTCAAAATAAAACAAATTTCATCGATGCCTTTCACACACACTTCTAAACACATTTAAAAGGGCTCTAATGACCTCGCTGTTGACGAGCCCTTAAGCCCCACAAAAAAAAAAAAAAAAATAAACACATTTAACAAAGTGTTATAATTTTTAGAATATATTTTAGAAATGAAATTTAATACTTATTTACAGTGAAAAAAAGTACGTTAAGTGATTTTATACTTTTATTAGTATGCACTTTTCTCGAATAGTTGGTACAATCATCATCCAGAGTCAATTCATACAATTCAGAATCAATTCTTTACTTGTTTCACCTCTACACTCAATAATGACGTTTCTTTTTTTGGGGGGGAGGGGGGTAGAACAAATATATGAGCGTATTTTTGTCAAAGAACTAAAAGCTGGGTAGCTGTAATTCACTCTCAGAATGTTTCTAGAATTCTCGAGAAAATTTTAAATAAACCGAAAAATTACTCAGAATATGTGAGGTGTTAGATACAATAAATGGTATGCATAGTTTCATTGTCTTTAGTTATTTCACTAAAATGGTTATAAGATACCATATTAATTTGTCAGGAGATGTATTAATGGTACCGTATTAATTTGGTCAGGAGATGATGACAACAATAATGTTTGTCTTAAATAAACATCGATGATGATAACTACTACTAAAACATAAAAATTTCCGTCTCTCCAGAAAATGTATACCTAAGAGTTTTAATTACATTCATGAGGTAAAGAAAATTTATAAATACTGCAACGTCGTATTCGTGGTTTTCTATCTAATCGGGTAAGTTCCATACTTTGTTCAACCACTCTTGCAATTTGATTGCAGTTAGTGAAAAACGAGTGAAACAAAAACCGCACAGAAACATCTGTCGGTACTTCAAAACAGTTGAAGAGGGGTATATGGAACACGTGCTCGGATGTACGCCTGTTCTGAAGCTACGTGCGTGTCCGAACGTCTCGCGGATTTTCGTCCACGCTGCGCTGATGCACGAAATCCTGTGCCGAAGGCAATACCTGAAGGCAGCAGACTGAAAGGCAGGCGCGTGTGGGGCACGGGAACTCACCCCGTGCCTCTCAAGCAGCTACTCGTCTTTAGCCTCGAGATAGAATGTGCACAAGCTGCCTTGAGAGTTTTTTAAGTTCCTAGTAAATGTTTTAAATGCGGAATTTGTAATTAACTCCTCTGCTTCAAACATGTTTTGTATTTTACTGTTTTAGAATCGGAACGTAATGAGACTATAGTCAGGAGATGTTCATATACTACAGACATTGTAGTTTCAATACAAAACCTACATATTGCTTATCTTGTACAGAGCACCGCAGTAGCTGCGAAATAGGAAGAAATGGAAGTTACACTAAGAGAACAGGTAAGGATGTGAGATCCAAATACAGAGGGAGGAAAAGATTTTTCCAAACCTTTGGATGTGACATCTCACCCTTTGGATGTGACATTCCAACGTGATAGTATCCAAACTATAAGGATGGGAAGTCACATCCAAAGGTTTGGAGAAGTACTTTCCTTCCTTAGGAATTGTATCTGACATCCAGACGTAGGGTTCTCACATCTATAGCGTTTTCTCAGTGTACTGATTCAGAGTTGCTTCAGGAGCTTAATACATTGCCTGGAACATTGACTGCATAGTTAGTTACCTTTGACCATTGAACAATTAAAACGACTTTTACTGTGCCTTTAACGTAGTTCAAAATATTATAATTTTTAGTTTGTTGCGTCTCCTCTCAAATCACATTTTCGGAAATCACACTTCTATCATTGTTCTATTGAATGAGCAACTTATCCTATATTTCCTAGGCAGTTTAAAATAAAAAAAGATTATGGTTCGAGATTGATTTAGTAAAGGTTTTAATCTTCTTCTAACTAAAACTGAGCAAAATTGAGGACTCTCTTCTTGCTATAAATGACTGAAAACACGTGTAATTTATTCTAGAAGTAAAAACGTAAAATTAATGTAAACATGTTAGAACACGTTCTAGAAAATATACACGCAAGACTTGTTCTACGTGCACATCAAGTAATGCAAATCATATGCGCCAATCCTGTTTTGTACGAAGATTTTAATGCTAGATTTATTATTGGTAAACCTTCTGGAATGTTGAAATTATCTAATGTGTAAAGTTAAAATATGTATTATACTACATATCATACGGATGTAAACCAAGTTGTGTGAGAATGCTAAATCGATCCTCTATAAATATCATGTGGAATCTCCTACAATGATGGATCACATCAAAATCAGTACTTGTAGTATGTATGTTGAAAGAGTTCTTCAACTAAAGGTGATTGTTCTGCTCGTATTTAAGTAGAATCCTTCAAGAAAATATCCGTGTTTTTTCTCATTTCTCAAGGAATACAGATAAAAAGTATTATATCACGCTTTTACTTCTTTTTTGTTCATAAGTAACGGACCTTGAAGCCAGTAATTTATTTATTTACTGTTTGGTTTTTAAGTCATGTGTCCATCATTAGACATTACGTGCCTCCATTGAAGTAATACATAATGGATTTCCATGAATTATATTCTACCCTAATTTAATTCATTTTTTCATTTCCCAAATTTCATCAACACACATTTAAACTTTTCTTCCGTCGATAGTAATGTGTAATATTCCATTGTTCCAATCACATTTTGCTTGTTCTTCACAATCCCACAATGAGTCAATACTTTTGTCTTGATCAGGGATCATATCAACTCGGAATCGCGACACGATTTGAACCATCGGGCACCATCAATGACCTCTGCTAAACAGTATGTATAGCAGCGTAAACCCTGTAGATGCCTGGTATTTCATTTTCTTCCAGAGCTGTCACTTCACATACTATACACCATGAACTGAGGGAACTGATTAGATACGCATGAAGCGTAAGGAAAGGATTTCTCTAAACCTTTGGATGGGACATCCCGACATTATAGTGTCCGAACTATAAGATAAGGATGTCATATCCAAAGACTTGGAGAAATCCTTCTTCTGAATTTGGATCTCACATTCACTCTTACGGTACCTAAACCCTCTTTTTTTTTCAGTGTGGTGAATACAAATAAATCGCATATTGAAGGGACACGTTCTGAACATGGAGTCGTGTCGGGTTGACATTCACCGCACCCTTGACGAGAGATCTATTCCGTGATTACATTATGTTGTTGTTCAGTTCATACAGTTCTTAGTGTTGCCAATAATTCTGTAATTTTGAAAGAATTTCTCATCCAGGAGCTCCGATAAAATATTTCAACAAAAAGAAAAGTTCCACCCACTGCAATTTCGAGTCATTTCGTTTCTTACTTTACATAAATGAACATCAGAGCTATTGCATTACAGCCATTGGAAATGCTGGAATATATAAAATAATGTAAAATAACATTACATTGTCTCGTACTGGTGTCATAGTAATTTTGTATCACGAAGTCCGAGAGCATAAAGTTACGACGTATCGTTACGATAACGCTTTGATCTTTTGATGAAACTGTTGAGCACTGTTCAATAGTAACTTTTCTT
The DNA here is from genome assembly GCA_002313205.1 of Laupala kohalensis. Taxonomy (NCBI): domain Eukaryota; kingdom Metazoa; phylum Arthropoda; class Insecta; order Orthoptera; family Trigonidiidae; genus Laupala; species Laupala kohalensis. The sequence goes on along the minus strand of NNCF01132261.1, from coordinate 9,867 downwards.
AAGAAAATTAGCATAGGAGTTACCTGTTTATTCCTATTAAACTTGTACTAATTCACCTGGTTATTACTGGAAGTCACAGATAAACTCCAGGATGAAAACTAATAAACGACAGAATGAAGGGGTTAAATGGAATAAATTATGATCACGTAAACGCTTGTCCACTTGTCCTTCACCACGCCCAAGACAAGAGATCCATCCCCTGCGTGCACATACTCTCGCAGTCCGTCGCGTCTTTGCTTTCGTAGAAGCGACGTGTCGCGTGTCGCGGAGTCCGTCTCTTGTGTTGTGCGTGCGACGGCAGCGGGCTTTTTCATCCGCCAGACGTCCATCGCCAACTGCCCCGTCCTCCATCCCCGCCGCCGCTTGTGCTAGGCGCGCCCGTCTTGCTTTTTTTCTGCCCCACCGTCGCTTCGGCGCGGACGCAGATTTTCTGGATCAGGGGTCGAAAATCAGGAGCTTCAGGGAGTGATGTGGCCCCAATTGCATGGTAACAAGGTTAACACGTGCAAGCAGGGACTAGCTCCAAAAAAGTAACGTTGGTAGTGATACATAACATTTGTTACTTTTATTTTCATTTTAATTCTAAAATCTTCTTCAGTCAAGATAATTTTTTGATATTAATAGTTGGTTAATACGAAGGTGGACAGAAGTAGGAGGATTCGCTTTTGAAAAGTCACAGTTATATACGAACTGGGCCATTGAAGTGAAGAGCTACTTTTCTTTTGGCTCCGCCGAGAATTGAATCCGGAGTGAATCAGTGGCATGAAAGTACGCTTGCCCTGAACCACGATTAAATAAAAATGGATTTTGATAAAAAAATCTTTTTTTTTTCCTGAAAAATTCTTTGCATGTTCTATGTACACAGTCAAGTGGCCTGATTTCAGAGCTAAAATGGTATGATTTCGAAACTATTATATAATGTTGATACTAAAACATTGTTTAACATTCGATCTATAAAAACCTCTGGACGTTTTTTCAAAGATAAAAAGATAAGCGACGTTTTGCAGGTTCGTATCAGTAGGAAACTACACCCGTCCTTGAGCTGAATCTCACAAGATCTGTATTTTCATTATACATAACCATCTGTATTATCAATAATTTAGAACATAACGAAACGTTGGTAGTGATACATAGCACAAAACTCTTGTGAGCTGGTGTATACACTAATGCAGAAAGTTGTGGATGAGTGGTTGTGGATATGGTTGGTGGTGAGGAGGTTCAACAATTGTAGAGAGTCCTGAACTCGAAATGTCGGCGATCTGAAAAATTATATATTTATTGTGACCTTAACTCGAAATATCATATACTTGTTGATGAATGTGGTCAAGAATTTCGACTAAACTAATGAAATGTGTTCCAACAAACGTATTTAGTCGAGTACTGAAGTATTTTTTTTCCTCTCTCGTTTAGTAGAACTACTAATTCACTCACCTCTGGAATAAATTACTTGTCTAGCGCGGATTAGCCCTTACTTTCTTCACGTGACTCTTTCTGAAAATCATCGTTTTCGTTGGTACTGTGCAGGAAGAATCTCATTGGTAAAATATCCTTCATTCTTGGGCATCTTAGTTATCAGTCTGGTAGCTTAAAAATACGGAAAATCCGTTTTCAGAGGACGTCCTCGAGATCCCAATAGAATGTGACCTTCTTCAATGAGACACAAGTTTTACCAACTTATGAAATTGCACAAGTTTCTCGTTGGCGTAACCCATCACAGGATGTAATTCCTAAAACTATATGAAACAATCTAACCTCATGAACAATTTTATCATAAACCACGGATTTTTTTTACAAAGGCGATTTTTCTTAGGGGTAACAAATAAAGTTATTGAGGAACCAGGATAGTTTTCTTAAGTCCAATTATAATGCTAAGAACTAAATGAAATAAAAATATTTCAACTTTTATATTAATTTTCTTCAGTAATAAATACAAAGAACAATTTTTAATTAAATTTTTGGCTAATATTTTGATTACGTAGATTAAAAAATATTAATGAAGTTTTATGAGAAAAGATATTTTCGTATATTGAAAAATTTAATCTCTTTTGAGCCATTAACAAAAAAAATCCCCGAACCCCCAAAAAGGTAAAAACTGGATCTGGTTACGAATATAATAGTGTAGTACATACTCCCGTCAAGACAACATAATAATATGTAGACAGCATAATAATATATTGTTTTGCAGCATTGACTTCAAACACGAAGAAAAAATATAAGGAAATGTGTCGTTCCTTGTAGAGAGAATATTTCATTTTTCTTCATTTTGAGGATTTTCAAGTTGACCCTGACCCATGGCGTTATGGTTAGTGATCGGGCATATTATCTCTAGAGTTGTTGTTTGAAATCCCACTTAGTTTGAGATGAGTATACTGTGTCTGTGGTAGCTCCAGGGCAGTTGGATGTATCCTGATTAGGGGAGAACTAAATTATGAATTAAAGTAGAGAAAGAAATATATTGCTGTAAATGTATTAACTCGTTTTCTAAAATAAAATTATAGATGACTTCAATATTCGTTTTCAATGTTTAACACATTAAAATAATCATTCGCATGCAACGTATTTGCAACCACATGTTCTCCCAAAAAGTTTTATCTTTCAGGTGTTTGCAAAACAGATTATATCTTTTGTTCTCTTATTTTTGAAAGCATGAAAAAATGAAATCTGTTTAATTTTTCTAGAGACATAGTTCCGCGAAAAGATGGCAATACATGTTTGAATAAAAAGCAAGTCAGGAAATATTCAACAATATAAATATTTCTAAAATAGTTAAGTATTTTTATCTGTAAATTCATGACGTTGCATCTCTGGGGGTAGTTCAGTTCAGACAGGACAAACACCTCTCCCGCCTACTACATCCGACGCCCCATGGTATGTTTTTTAGGGTTTCCTGAAATTTATCCAGTAAGATCCATTCATTCAGGCAATCTTTGTTCACAGACTCTGAGAAGTCAAGCTGTACGGGATCAATTGAATAAAAGGCCATAAAATCACTTAGTGACGATAGTTTAGAGTATTGGATTCACTCAAACTATAATAAAAATTGCTCCTGTGTAGCTCTTGACTCAATGGTACGCAAAACTATAGTTTTATTTATTCCTGGCACACTATACCACGTACGAAATACAAAATCAACCTGAATTTGACTAATTAGAAAAACCTTGAATTGCGAACAGCAACACATGTTGCGGTCTTCCTCACGTCTCACTTCAAACTTCTATTTTTCCCAAATTTACCTACACGCATTACAAACATATATTCACATCACAACAGCAATCCATAAGAAACTCCAACCCTTCTCATAATCAAATACTTGTTCTTATAGTTGAATTTCACTAAAAGGTGTCCATTTACTTCGTCATTCAATCATTTTGGCATACTCTCTGCATTGCGAATTCAAACATGTAGAGCAGAAATGCAGAGCGGAGAAGTATGTACTCACAAAAATTGGGAGAAAAAAAATTAAAGTGACACTTGTCGATGCGTAGGAGACACCCATGAATGGAGCAAGTCCCAAAGAGCATCTCATCTGAAAATGGCACATACCATCGAGTTTGCTGGGGCAAAGCCCCGAATGGGTGTGGTGGTAAAACCCTCAGCGAACAAAGCTAGTAACAATATAAAAAGGAAAAATTAATCGAGGGTGAAAATGTTACGATGAGATTTTCATTTTTGTTACCCCTGTATCAAGGATGAAAATACACTCCACATTTTACCAACCCCTGCTCCAGAGACGTTTGAACATGTTTCTTGACGACGTGCTCACACGCAGAGCAAGAAACTTCATAATTGAGGATGTGGCAGCGCATGGCATCTCGTGTTGAACGGTGTTTCAAGTCTTTTCGTGATCTTTCCTATCGAGGATTCGGCGTTTGACAGCGAGGAATTCTTCGGTCCTCCGATGGAAAAACAAACTATTTATGTAATTTAGATTGTTGGAGATGACGAACCAATCTCTGTAAAGGAATGATAATTGAACTATTTGACAGTTCATGGAACATTTGCTAAAGAAGTTTCAGATTTCTTTTGGTGTTATTTTTTCAATAATTGTATATTATTAAATTTAAATATAAGAAAAATAAAATAAAAATGAGAGAAGTTTTATTTTCTAATTTGTAAACTATTATAAAAATTATTGCTTCATTCAAATACTCGTAGTTGAAAAAATCAGAAATCATTTTTCATGTTTTAAATTTTAACTTGCTAAGACAGTTTTATTAACTTTGGTTTACGGTGTTAAGCTTTTATATCAAAACCCCTTAATTATCAAGGTCCCGAGTTCGAATCTCGGTCCCGTCACCCATTTTCATTCAACATAACCCAATTAACCCACAATTATTCTTTTTAATTATTAACTTTAATTTTGAAATGTTAGCGTATTACATCTGTGGTGATGCATGAGACATAGCAACTTGGAATAACTTACATTACTGTAATACAATCTCCTATGTGGTGAAATTCTTACCAATAGAACCATTTTTCAAATAAAACTATTTAAATCGATCTTTCAGTTTCAATAATATTTGCAATATATAATACTGATCGAACTTTGGTAAGTACAAACATTAATAAAGAAATCGAAATGACAGATATCCATTTTTTAAATCTCGTTTTGGGTTTCGAAATGGTTCTTGGTTACAGTACTGTTTTGGGTTTCAATTTTATCTTCGCATTTTAACCACAGTTTGTACTGTTTGATCTACTACAGAGTCCAAGGGCTTAGCGAGGTTTTTGGCAGGGACGAGACAAGGTCTTGACAAGAGGGCAAAATAAAAACATAATCTCTTTTATACACATAAGTACGCTGAAACGTGACATAAACCCCCGTCAAAGATTCTATATTTGGAGGAGTTCGCCAGATATTCCTCATCCGGAGTGGATTGCGGCGTGGTAATTTGACAAAATAGCGGTGATGTCGTATCATATGCTTTATTTTAAATTGGATACTAAAACAAACTCTCTCACAACAGTCCCCGAAGGTGCCCAAGGGGTACACGAAGAGTAGAGGTCTGCAATTACTGGGAGTAGGGGGAGAAGATGTGGCCAGCACCTTTCTCCAGGCCTTATCACCCCAGGATAGACACGGTACTCGTTTTACAGCAGGCTGAGTAGGTTTGGGATATTGAAAAATGAGAAATCTCCACCCCACCGGTATAGAATCCAGCCAGTAACCAATTAGAAATAAAGAGTTAATAAAATGTATTTGAGATTATTGACCAGATTTGTGATTTACACCCGGAAAATTTCAATGACATTTATGTCTANTTTATTTCATTTTTTTTTTTTTTTTTTTTTTTTGTATTCAGGGAGGAGTGCCCCTTTCTCCACCCTTTTCCACGCCTATGATCGTATCTACATATTTCCAGAATCATTCCTCTCCCTCTATTATAACGCACTCCACCATCCACACCTTCCAACTCCATCGCATCTCACACGATGACGTGTCCTTCCAGGTCCCATAACGTCTCGCACGTTCGTAATGACAAGCTTCGGATTCCGTAATTGGCTATAAATTACCACGTATTCCTCCGACCGGGGCTATGCTTGTCGCCGCGCGCACGACGCGCCGCGCCGCGCCTCACCGGTCCGTTGCACCAACTCGTATTCATCTGCCACACCCGCAGTCATCCTGCGCTCCGCTTCCTATTACTCGCCTCCCTTGTCCCTCCATTTCCTCTTCTGACCATCATCGCTTCGGTTCGTTCCCGACTGCAGCCGCCGCCGCCACTTCGTAATGATAGTCGCGCGTCCGAGCCCTCACTGACTTGACTCTTCGGTCAGCCGCAGGGGCGAACCGCGGATGCTGAATGTCACGTGACACTCGAAATGGTGTGGCGCTGCGGAGGGGAAATCCCTTCAGTCTCGCTTTGTGACGACGGTTAGCGTGGAGTGTTGCAGGATATTTGACGCTATGTATCGTAAATTTTATAAGTTAACAACTTTTTGGACTAAATATTTTTTTAAAATCTTCACATTCACTTATTTCATGATGCTTTGAAAAGACATGTATAGTCAAAATTGAATACATTATTGCTCATTACTCGTCATATTTTTATTTCCTAAAAATTAAAAGGATAACGTCAGTAAAGAAAATCAACCAATGACAAAACCTCAATCACTAAAACCAAATCGAATTTTTTTATGAATTCTGAATTTTCGTCAGGACTTTTCTGTACGTAACACAAACTCGTAACAAAAACTCTTCTGTACGTAACACAAGCTCGTTAGGTGATATTATATGGAACATCAACTACTCGTCATTTATTTGCTGCAAGAAAAGCAGCTATGAGGTAAGAAATGTTACTATGTGGTCATAGTAGCAGAACATGAACACATGTACCTCAATTACGTGCCCCAGGCATATGCTTGGCATTACAGTGTTCAATGCAATGCATCAATTGGTAGTCTTGCATGACCCATTCAATCAGCGTCGAAGATAAGACGCTCATCATCCATCAGTTTAAATGTACTAACGTGTTAGTGACGTCTTGTTTCTGTGTATTTTATCAAATAGAATTTGTTGCATTGTAGTTGTGCTCCTTTTTCCATCCATTGTGAACAGGTCATGAAGTTATGCACTGACACCAATACTTTTATTTCATGTGTAGTATGTATATCGTATCTGGAATCATCCTGTAGTTTCCTGTCAGCTCTTTGGAACGAGATATACCTACATTTCTAATATTTTCATTCACTTAATTCCTAATCCATTATTCACATTTATCTATGAAACAGATGTTCTGTTCCTAATTATGGAGATTCTATTTTGATTCGAATATCTATGGCTCCCAGTAATAACCAGTGTACTTTTACTGTTTTGCGAGTTACGGCAGTTTAAAGTTTTCAAAATGTGTTTGTGTTAAAACATTGGCATTTAACGTTGATATAATGCAGTACTTCGTAACTGAAATAAAAAATAATGCTTTTACAAGAAAAAAATTAAAAACTTGACGACCATGAAAATGAGAAAAAAATAGTTATCTGGTTAAATTAACTCATCGAGTTTTCAATATTTCACCCTATTTATCTAAATTCTTAAGTTTGTACTCATATGTATGTAAATAACTTGCTTTTTTAATGAAAATTTGCATCTGTTTATTCCTGTTAAACTTTCACGTAACTTATTATTACAGTTTTTTACGAGTTTCTCTGCTCGATAGTACATTTTGAATCGTTAGACTAATACGAATGAAATTTAGCAAAAAACAAATTTTTTGAGTGATTATCGCTTTTTTCCCCTCAAAATGTGCAGTTACTTGTTTATTTCTAGAAGTCACATAATAATGTTTACCGTACTTTATAATCATTACGAAAATTAATTATTAATTATAATAAAAATTGATTAGCCAAAAACAGAATAATTATATGAATACCATTCGTTTCCAATTTTTCGACTCTATGTATTTTCAAGGGTATATTTAAACTCGAAATCGAAGTTTTTAATAAAAGAGTGGAAGTATGATGAATAAGTGGAATACTCCTAACTTAAAGAAGAATATATTTGTAGATTATTTGAAGAATTCTTATGTAGCAAATGAATTTTTGTGAAAGCAATTCTATGATGTTTCTGAGAAAGAAAATAATAGATAATAAGCCTGTTAAGTTCCTTTCTGAGTCTGACCATGAACTGAATGACTTGGTCTGCGTGACAAGTTAAATTCCGATTTGTGAAAAAACGAGGTAATTCCGTAGTTCGTCTATCCTCAAGTGCTTTGGAATTAGGACGCATTGAATCCGTCACAAAAACACCTCTACTAGCGTCACCATGTTTCAATTATAGACGAGATTCTGGAGCCCTAAAGCCCAACAGCTGGATGAGTGCTAATAATTGGAGATCATTTAGAGAACATTTGTCCTTCCCGTGGGCTTGCTATTTGGTCTCGTTTGGACTCACTCTGAAGTCGTTGTTTCTTTTGCTCGTGGTTGCCATGGCAACAAGTTTGGCATACATATATGATTATAGGTCATACTGAAGACACGAGACTCTTCAACAGTCAAATGTATTATTTTTGGTTCGTCTTTATTTTTAATGAGGTTTCAGTAGCATGACATATCAGTAGAAGAACTGGAAGAGTGCAATATTTAACATATTTATTTTCTGATTATGTTACTCACATTATCACTATTTCTTTATTTGTTTTAATTATGGATTAAAATGTACTTTGTTTCTAACAGAGAAATAATTATATAACGAAATGAAACATAATTTTTGGTGAAGATATTATATATTCATGTCTTAAGAACTCAATCTTTAATGTTACTCGAGAAATTACATAATCTTCGAATTTTATTCAAGTTCATCGAAAATATAATTTATATTAATATAATTTTAATCATTATCAGTGAAGAGGTCTGGAATACATTAATTTTCCATGAAGCTTGTTCTTTTTTCTACAATCACCTTAATATTTAATTCTCGCACTTGTTAGTTATCTCCATAGTTAGCTTGGGATCTATTCGCGATTGGGCCAATGTGAAGTTGCAGCTTCAATAATATGCCAAATGAACGGTTAAAGAAAATGAAAACCTCACAAGCTATTTCAAGGAATATCTCTCTTTTATTTATGTACTTATTTATTTATTGTACGTCTTTTTAATTCGTAAGATCGTGGTCATTCAGGTCCTTATCCGTCAAAGACTTGTGAGAGGGAATTCGTAAATAGCCGCGGGACGTGAGGTACCGAACCGACGTTGTTCTGTACAACGAGAAAAACCCTTGAAGGAAACCTCACGAGTGAAAACCTCACGAGTGAAAACCTCACGAGTGAAAACCTCACGAGTGAAAACCTCACGAGTGAAAACCTCACGAGTGAAAACCTCACTGTCGAGCACATCGAGGCGTACAAACCCAAGATTAGACACACCACACAGTACTCCGAACTTCGGTCCTTCTGTCTCCTACGGTGTCCCGCGTCGTAGAGTATATATTATTTGCTCTGGCCGCGGAAGCCATCGTATACAAACCCCAAGGCTCTTCCTTTGACCATTGCTGATGAGGATGTGTAGTCCAGATTGCATATCGTGACTTGAGAAGTTAAAGAGATCAGAGCCACTCATTGCCCCGATACGAAATTCCAAGTGACCGTCCCTCGTCCTCACCTCTTCAGGTCGTTACCACCGAAGATTGCTCTATGAAAGTGAGAAAAAGCTTCCTGAGCTTCGGTAACTACAACAGTTCACTAAAGATTGGAATTTAAAAAAATACACTTTAAGGTATTATATCCGCGTCGACTGAAATCAAGTTGCCAACTATTCACGAAACTTGGAAATATTCACTAAAGTAATTCTAATTAATTAATAATTCATTCTACTGATTTTTCTGTTAGACAAGAACAATTATTATGTGAAACGATAAAAAAATAGATTGTCTTTTGACTCTTTCTTTGACAAGGTTCACATTATTTTCAGTCACGTTTTACGACTATCATTTCCGTTAAAACAGTATTTTCCATAGTTTTTGGTGAATTATTCTTGTAAATGCCCTGTAAAGTATGAAAGCCTTTATAGCATTACGTTGATATTTTGATTAACTAGCTTAGATTTTTAGTTCCTATTTTTCGCTATGGTAAACTAATAATTCTGTCAGGATAAGAATTTTTTTCACATTGAACAGTGTAAAAGCGCAAATTCTCAAGTTTATTAGGTTCTCAATATTTTATTAGCACTTTCGAATGTTTGTCTTGGAATATTAAACATGATTGTAACGATTGTCAGTGTGCTCCGCAAACTGTAATAGCTTTAGAGCGTAATATACATCTCATTATCTCAAGAAGGAACAACAAATGGCCCCCCAGGGGACTTACATCTAGTAAGTACGTGTTTGGCGAACACGGGGCCCCGAGCTGAGTCTGGCATTACTTCCACTTACTT
>NNCF01132258.1:8007-26282 GCA_002313205.1 Laupala kohalensis | reverse complement strand
CCCCCACGCCATCGATTACATTGTAAATGCGCCACTGCCCGGCGCAGCGTTGCCCGATTTTAAATGAAACATAAAACAATCATTCCTAGACATCATTAATATCTTCTTTTTTTTTGTCTGTAAGGCTTTAGGACTCTTTAACGGCACGGTCATTAGAGCCAGGGAAACATTATTAAAACACATTTATTATTATTAAACCATTGTGGCAATAAAACACCTGTCAAAAGACCCGGGATTCTTATATATTGTTCTAAATTTATGTTGGTGTCCGTATTTTTCTATTTTCGTGAGAATAAATTTTCATTTTTTTATCATCAAAAATTATGTACTACGGAATGGACCATCAAAGTTATTGAACTTTAAATTAATGCGTTATTAACGGGTTTTTTATATTTTTATAAGTTATTTAAAAAGTAATACAGCCATGGCGTGATAAAGTACAACACGGATTTAAATCTATAAAATATTTTACAGTGTAGAAGCACTGGTGCAGAAAGTAGTATTTGAATATCTTATATAAACCTTATGTATAGAAAAATCTTAAACACCAATCTCGAGACGTTAAATTTTAAAACTTTTAGTGGAAGGACCCGTACATGCTGATATTTGTCTTTATGTGCCCCTGCCAAGATTTTTTCCTGTTTTTATGGTCCTCTGGTGACTCAGGGTCTAGCGTTCTTTTTCTGCACCAAGTCAACCCTGCTTTATTTACCGGTGCGACCAGAATAATATATAGCTGTATACATGAATATTCCAATTCACATAGGCGTGAGTATTGAAAAGCGGGCCCTATTTCTTCTATCCACTTCCTCTAGTTAAATAACAATCTCTTTAATACTAACCATTCCTACTAACCCCTACACATGGGCCAAGTTGAAGGTAAACTCAGCTAACTGGCCCACCTACTACACTCAACTCCTAACTCCTATCGCTCCATATAGATAAACTTGAATAGCTCGCTATATTTACCACTTACAAAAACAAAATATATAAATATCACGATAAATTTTCCAATTGCAAAAACTACAATGGAAAAACAATTCAAAAATCTCTTCCTTGATCGGCCCCTACTCATTCTTTATTGGTATTCCGATTTGTTTCAGAATGTGTCACTGTGGAAAAGTCACAGGCCCTTGCTTNGTATTACCAACCATTTTTTACACTTACTGTAATGCGAATGCGCTTCTTTGCGTTAACCAGTTCCTTTCGAAGAGCTTCTGTAAGGAGACGCACCGCATGCTTGGAGGCGCTGTACACGCCTATACCAGGGAAATTGAGGGACCTATGACCTGCCACGCTGCGAACAAATAGACAGTTTTTATTTACTTCTAGTGCTAGCTTCAATTTATTCCATTAATTATGAACAAAAATATAATACAGAAATAGAAATAATATCAACATGCTGGTGAAGGTAGAAATTGTATTTTCTTCTCCAAAAGAAAAAAATCGATAATTTTTAATTCATTCTCCTGATGCCGAAATCAGTGATACGATAAAATTATTATTTTATTGTGAAGTAGGTTAAGAATATAGCAATTCAAAGTGAAGTAACCTTAAGTTCAATTCGGCAATGGAAAAAATTATTGTATTGGAAAAAAAAAAAAATTTGCAACCGCTGATGTATTAACAGAATGGTCTTCTCTTCGGGTCATAGTGTATTGTGTTGAGAATCTATTCTCATAGATTCGCTATTATATACTCGTTCGTTGTCTAAGTTTCCAATTTTCTTCCTTGACAAATAATGAATACGGCTCAAATTGTGAGCAGTTTTTATGTTACCATTTATTTTATGTCTTTCCGGTAACTAAAATTTTAACATACATAATTAAGAATAAAAGTTGTTCTCAAATAAATATTGACCATCTTACTAAAAGTATTTTAGATACATAGTACCTATTTCGATCTTCATAAGAAATTTGATATATATGGAAATGTAAAGTAAATATGAATTATTATATCGAGTGTTGCCTATTAGAGATCTTTAAAAGTATTTGAGAAGCGTGACTTGCGTTAGTAAATGTTCGGTTTTCCAATGTGACGAGAGATATTTGCAGATTACTGAGTTATGGTAAAAAAACTCAAAGTATTAAAGCGATTAACTTTTCCAAATAATTTTACTTCAAGGCTAAAATAAGCTTAACTATTCGGTATCTAACTCTGCTTCATTATCAATTTGTAGGTATTAAATGCATACAATATTATATATTTAAAGAAAAATAAAATACAAATATTGGAATGACGCAAAAAATTATACATATATTAAGTAATTTATTATTTACTCGCGAGAAACTACTGAAAATAATATATCTATCTACAAGTAATATTTTATTAATTTTGTCTGTAATACACAAAAAAGATTCATAGTTCGTACGTACATGTATCATAAAATATTTTTCGTTATTTATCAACCGTACTCAATTCTTTTACTATTAAACTAGATGACAACATTGTAATATCAACAATACTAATGATATTTACATTTTTGGTGCACACTGATTAGTATATTCATTTGATCATGGACTATCATTCTTCTTTCACCCCGACCGAGTTGGTTTTTTAGCGTAGTTTTTTTTGTGGGGGATATTTATACGGATCCACTGGGCATGAACAGATTGGCAGCAGAGTTTGTGGACGGCCGTAAATACAATTAATAATACAATTATTATTAATCCGGAATTTTTAGTAATGATCATAAAAACAAATACTTAGGAGTGTTTGTTTTAAATAAAAATAGTAAACTCTACAGATTTGTTAAATAAAAGTACGGTTATGATATCTTAAATAAACACTTCTATAATATTCTACAAATGTAATAACGAGGTCACTAGGTAACTTCCACTTTTTTTGGAGGGGGGGAGTTATATTTTTGTTTCGGGACACATAAATCCCCTCCAGCTTTGGACCCTTTGACGGATTTGAGGGTTTGTCCCTTTCTTGACTACAAAGACAATTTTTTTTAATTGTCCTCCACGGTTTGTGACAGCTTTTTTAACAATAAACTTCTTTCTATTATCATTTCGCAATCAAAATAACTTATGCACATTCTTACCTGCCGATGTGAATGATGTGTCCATCGTCGACTCCCGTGTCTTTCATGAGCTGCAGAGCTTCACGTGTGCAGATGGACAGACCGAGGACATTGGTTTCAAGAATATTCCTCCATTCTTGAGTGTTCGTCTCTTAAAGAGGAAAAAAAGAAAACTTTAATTTAACCAAACTCAGGAAAATGAGAAGTAGGGAGGTATTTGCATGATATTAATATTTTACGCAGTAAATCATGAGCATATTATAAAGGGCTCTAATGAACTTGTTGTTGCTTAGCCCTAAAACCGCAATCATAATAATATAACAAGTAAATAATAAAATAATTATAGTAAAGTATCATAAAATAAGAAAAGAATAATAAATTTTGTATAAAAATTACGAATATGTTGAAATGACAAATTGTTTCTGGATATTGTTGGTTCTAGTTTGCTGTCTCTCTTTGCACTAATTCGAGCGTTTTCGGTGAACTAATTTCAAAATAGTACCAGAATTAGAGGAATAGGTTGAATAGAATTGAAATAATCATGTTGTTACATCTCGGAAAATGTGGGGATAATTTTTCTTACATGGGCTTAATTGATCACTCCCTATTGCTCAGTGTTATCACTGATACGGTGAGTAGGTTCATCAACGTTGCAAAGTATAATGTTCAAAGCGTCCTATGAAACATGTCCCACACAATCTGTGAGTTATGTGACATCAAAACTAACACCTTCCTACCGTCATAAGGCAATGTAACTATATCAACATCACCCCTGCGTAGGTTTAATTATGTAAGGGTGAATTGCGCATCAATTGCGCAGGAAAGTGCTTCAATTGCTGAAGTACTCAAGAAAGGTTTCCTCAATTGCTCAGACGCCGAGGCAGATAGTCAGAAGAAGGAAATTATTTGTTAACATCCGCCCTTACACCATTGGTATAGTCTGTAGCTGTGTAGAGCGTATACTGTCGTATCGTATTCAATAAAAGCACTGGTTTAATCTTTTGGTGGAAATTATCAAGCGATCCTTTTTATTCTTGAAGTCATGATCCGGTCAGTTGTTCCAAGTCGCCTATGCTCTTCTATATACATTTATTTTGAATAAGAGTTTTAGCGAATTTTGCTGGTACTCTATTAATTAAGGGACAAGAAAAGGAACTAAATTGACACACCACTAAACCACCTACAATAAAGAAATATATTATCAATTTAATCCTTTCTTTATAGTTACACACTATTTGTCTTTTTAGTTATCCAGTACTTGTCACAGATACTGATATGATTATAACTTGTTTGCACTTTGAGAGTTTTCAAACTTTTAAAGTAGTGTCGATGTTTTAATCAAATAATAACCAACGTTGTTAAATCTAAGCAATTTTTTTGTAAAAATATAAACCTGAGAAATTAATCACATTGATAGTTTTTAATTTTATTTACAGATCTTAAAATATATCGAGTAATATAAATGACACATCAATTTCTATGAATCCCGATCTCAAGAAGGTCGGATTTTTGGCGCAATTAGGGAAACCCGAGGTGACTATCAGGAGGATATAGTCTATTAAGGGAACTTCAAGGGATTCTGTGCAATTAATGTCGTCCCTTATGTCATTACTGGACGAAGCGTCCCCTTGATCAGTGGCGGATCTGGAACGTAATCATGGGTGCAGGGGCTAACCGGAGAGCATTTCCGTTTAAAAATGTGGCTTTACAACACAAATTTTATAAAAATTAACTGTAAATAAAATCGTCAAACAATTAACATTCTGGTATCATTAATAACAATAAAATTTATTTATTAAAGTTATTAATCTGGTATTAATAATTTCATTAATCTATAGCCGCTTAGTCTCCGCCCCCCCGTATAGATCCAATCCTGCCCTTAATTGATACAATAAAAACTCTCACCATCCAGTTTGGCGCTTCCCATGATTCCAGCGTTGTTGATGAGAATATGTACCGTCCCCACGTTCTTCTTGATCCATTTGAATACGTTCAGAATATCTTCCTCTTTCTGGAGGTCGCATTTGACGCAGTGCAACTTCCCTGGAGTGGATACTTTGCCCAAAGAGATGCGGCCTCGTTCCGCTGCTTCCTTGCGCGCTGTTTTCACAGCACTCTGCGGCCAATAGGTTAACACTCGTTGAAGTATTTGTAAATGGTAAATGTAAAGTGCTGTTGAAGCTTATCTACATGAAACGATAGGATGTAGTACTTGGGTAGGCTATTAATAGTAGGTTGGCCGGTTGGCTGAATTTACCAACAACTTGGTCCACGTGGAGGTGTTTGTATGTGTGGCAATAAATTTTGATGCTATTGATACTTTAGTAGGAGCAGTAGGAGATGTATGGAAGGAGGGTTCGCTTTTCAGTAGTCACAGCCATATGACCTGGGACTTTGATGTTTTTCTTAATTGAACATAGTGTTTTAATTTTTTTCCGGCTCGACCGGGAATTGACTTGGTAATGAAAAAGCACGCTACCCCATAGCCACCGATAAAATAAAAAGTTTTAATCGATTTCTCTGCCTAAACGTTTAGAGATAGATGATATCTATGTAAATAATATTCTTTGCCGCAATGAGTCTTACAAAAATGTCCGTGAAAGCATGTCTATCTAGTAAAATTGACCTAAAAAGTCGATAAATTATTATTAAAATTAGAATGTAAAAATACTTCAATTTTAGTATAAAAAATCAAACATCACCAACTGCAATGGATTATTTGTTTTGTGCGTTTTACAGATTAGAAACATCTTTAAATCGTAAAGTTTCGACGAATAGCTTGTATTCCAGTATTTTAATGAAATAATACAGCGACGTCATTCTTAGGAAACGAAAATTCGACCGGCGCGGTTTCCAAATGGAAATAGTGTATACAGTCATATATAGTATTAATAACATTTCCGCCCATGGAAAATCCACCACTACCCGAAAGAAAATCGGAGAAAAACCCGGACCACAATGTGTTTGCGGATGTACACTATCCAGCGAAGTTTGTGTACAGTTTAAAATAAACTATTATTGCCAAAAATAACACGCAAGAAAAAGAAATTAATATATGTGTATTGTTATAACAATGACGTGATAACGTAATAAATAAGAGGTATTGCTATTACTTACATCATCCGAAGGCATATGGAAAATTATATTTATTGCGACATTGAAACACTAATTAAGTTCTTTTATTAAAATCGGTATATTATTTAACAGATTAGAAAAAATTGCATATTAGAAAGCTTTTAACCGAGTACTTGAGATTCAATTTGTTTATATCGGTCATATATTTTGGAGGGTAATATACTAATTTTTTGCAGAATGATATGAGCAGTTATTTTAAATGATTGACACTACAGGACAGAACGTCAGCCTTTTAACGAGTGCTGTGTTCGTAAAGTAGTTTTTAAATATTCTGTCTAAAAATACACGACTACGGAGGGGCAGGGGTCTTCAAACTACAGCTCGTTAAAGGACTAATCCTTAAAAGACTACATAAAGTATTATATTAAACTCCATGTAATTGCATTCGTTATTGACACAGCTCTGTACTTCTATTATCCGTCATAATATGTATTAGTAAAATGTTATCCCAACATTTCCTTCAACTAACGAAAATATCTAAGAGATTTCCACTCAAACATATTGCTAACTCTCAAATTTCGTTTAATATTTTCTATGCGTTTGTCAGCAATATCAAAATTTTTCAGTATTGGTAGATCACATATATTACATTATTAAGACCAGGGCTCGAGTTTTGTATGTTTCTCATTTTTTATTTGACTTTCTACGGCCTTGAAGTGTCGATTTCTAGCATTTTGGATCCTGGGGGAAAAATTAATTGTAATGTACTATTGAGTATATATGTATAGTTTAGAATATTGTTGTTTTCATCCTGTAATTTTTAGGTTAAATTACTATTATCAATCAACATTTACATGTTTTTTTACAAAATGAAGCGTGTTTTGTATGAACGTCCTTTGTGACAGTGGTAAATCTAGACACTAATCAATAGGGGGGCTAAATTTTATAAATATAATTATAAATATCATTATAAACATTATAAATATTATTTTAAATATTATTGTAAATTTTTTTTGAATATAATTGTAATTTTGTAGTTTAAAATAATACATCAATTCATCAAATAGATAATTCCCAATTTCTTAAATTGTAACCTAATTTATTAATTATTTAAAATGGCAAATACATGTGACAGGATAAATATATTGTTAGATGAAAGTTCATGTCCTTGGGAGTGGAGGCCTATAGCCTCCTAAACCCCACCCCCATATATCTGCTACTGCTCTGTGGTATTATTTAACTAACCCAAATTACTTTTGCACTTTCTTAGATTAGAAACATTCGAAAAAAATTTATATGGTTATTTCTATCTTTTCGGTGCACGTTTTCCGATTTTTAGTGAAGACTCACCCGAGTCCCGGTAATGACAGCTCCTACCAATTCGTGGTTTACTTCTTCTGTTTGGTGTTCGTCCTCAGTTACAATAATACGGAAGATAATGGGTGATGTTTGCAATTGAAACAATAATAATTATTGCGTTCTTCAGACGATAGAAAATGATAGTTATATTATAAATATGCATTCAACGGTTTTATTATTTCTAATTATGTCTTTCCCATAAATAGATTTTTCTAACTTGTCTCAGATACTATTTTTTTAACCATATTGTACTTTCTAATGGTTTGCTTAAATATACATTTGATGTCAAATACACTCTACAATATATTTATAAATTTGTACCGTTTCTTTACTTCATCGAAGAACAGAAAATTTACTATATTTGTAATATCTATTCGAATAGTAAATAGTGTTATTTCTGTCCATATAACAGGATTCATAAAATTTTTATTATTAAGTATTAGTCAGTAGGCTGAAGAGACAGATAAGAATGTGTTGGTGAAAAACACCATTACGTAGTCACCCAATACATGGATTTAAGCACATCCGAAACGCAGGTGAGCTACAAATTTCTTTTTTTTATGTTGACAAATACGAAAAAAATCTATCTTATATAACATTGGAAAATCATAGGATGTTCTTACTTTTGAATTATGCAGAATGTATAAGGATAGGTCGAAAAAAAGTTTTTGATTATCTCCTTGGATCTTTGCGAATTATCTTCAGGAGAGTCTATTTTCAAATCTTGGCGATGATGTCCAATGTGTGTGTGTGTGCATAGCACGAATTTTGTTTCCATGATAACTCAAGAACAAACTGATTCATCCAAATCAAACATCAAATTTCGCTGCGAATACATTGGGAATGGAAGTCTATTTCTGGACAGGTCACACCCACTTCATTTACACACCGCACTCCACTTACGATCTACAAAATTCAAAATTTGATAATATGAATGGAAGTAATGTTATTGTTAAGTCAATTCTTCCTACAAATTGCTAAAACGAATTTATGTATGTCACGCAAATAGGAGTGATATATTCTGGGCCTTTTTAGATCAGCTTATAAGGGAATTACGAAGCGTTTTAGGTGGAAGATAACTCGTGCAATCTGTACTAGATGTGTATATATGATGTTTAGGAGATTACTATGCAAAGTTGTTAGGATAAATATATCCAAACGTATTGATCTGTTTTAAATGTCATTGTGTTTGACAATTACAATATATTATTATTTCTTTTCTGTAAGTGTTTTTGGTTTTCTTATATTTTTATTGCAATGTAGGATGTTTAGTGTTATGATCTCTTTGTTACGAGTTATAATTGAAAAGTTGTGTGAGGAACTCTTTAGACTTTTTTACAATTTTTATGACATAATATTGGTAAGAATCTGCAGTATATCAGAGAATGAAGAAAAACATTTAGGGATACATGGTTGAGAGGATAGTTTAACATAACACACAGATAATTCTTTGTTTTTTTGATACATGGTCAAGTAATGACTCTTATCTCATAACTCTTGAGAGCTCAATAGATAGAACAGTACAAACTTGTGTTCTGCTGACTTGACATTTTTTGACATGGGATCGTCCATACTTTACGCTGCGCAATTATGACGTTCTTTTATCTACGTTGAACTCAAGTCTGAAATCCTACTCTTAAAACGAAAGTAATGCTCTAAATATCCTCGTCCTTTGCGATTTTAATTTTTTTAATATTATGAATAAAATAATTAATAGGCACCTGACTTACTCTGGAAATAGACTACCATTTGCTGTTTTATAGCTTACATTTTTTTTATTCCGTTATTAATGTTAAAATTTTAAATCAATAGAGATTTGAAGTTGTCGGATCCAGTGGCGAATCCAAGGAAGGCAACCGAGCGCACAGCTTTCCTAAAGTGATAGCGGTTTTAATAATAAAAGTACTTGGAAATTTTTATATTTTGAAAACAAAATCAGAGTGTCTATTAAAGGCAACTATACGGACTACAAAATTCTGTGTAAAAAGACGATTTTATAGGACTAAAAGATTACTTACTTAGCTTTTGTAGATTTTGACTCCTACATGGGAACATGAGCATAGAGCTGTCATATTTCACTGTATCTTTCTCTGCCCGAGCATATGGTATAAAATATGTACTTCGATATGCAATACAGTATTTAAATATTATTAATATTTTTTCTGGCATGAAATACCATTTCATTTTCGAATTGTGTGTTACAGTTTTAAATAGAATATTTAATGTAAATTACTTTGGAAAGTATCCTGAGTAAATCTGAAGCAGTGAATAGACTCGATAGCAGGAATACCCAAAGTAAAAATTTGGCAAAAAAAAAGCTTAAAAAAGTTCTTTTAAAGGTTTTAAAAACACTAGATTTAGAAATATATAGTTATCTGTGTAAAGAAATATATTAAATTTTTGTTTTAATATATTTGTGAAGAAAATTTCTGGCAAAAACAATAAAAACGTTTGTTAACGTGGGTGTGGATGTCGTGTAAGTTATTTTTGATGAGAGGGGCAAGATGTATCCTTGCAAGTGAGTATAGGTATTCGAAGGGAAAATGCTCGTGTTAGGGATCGTTCACAATTTCGTCGCGCGGTATTTGGGGATTTCACCCTCTCCGACCCCCCGCGTCATGCTTCGTCACGTTATAACAAACCCCACATTATCGTGTCATTGCAAAATATCCAGCTGCTTGTCATCATAAAATTCAATTATCCCTTCTCTTCATAAAATAAAAAACAGCAATTATATGAGAAAATATCATTCGCACTTTAAGAAAGAGTAAAAAAGTTCGAAAGTGTCGCACGGACAAGATGGTCCGTAAAGAATTGTAAGACTTTTGATTTTGATTGAAAGAAAATTTTCCCTATTTCTGATAATTATCAACATTTACGATATATCAAGTGTAAAGTCACCTATTCTAAAGTAGACCCCGCTCCACTTATCACGAACTGTCACGCTTCGCGAATCTCCCTGCCCCCCTCCCACCCGCAGAGACCAGACGTAAGTTATGGATGTTCCCTTTCGCTATTCATGGACTGTCGAATACACTCTACTTAAATATTAATAAAACTAAATACTCAAAATCTACAGAAAACGAACCTGGATTTTTTCTTCGCGCCTTGCCAGTGCTACCACATTGACACCCGCATCTTGCAGTTGGTACGCCAATGCGGCGCCAATGCCTGCGCTCGTTCCGGTGACAACGGCGACGCGTCCTTGCCAACGTTCCATCTTGGCGATCTTACTCGAATGCTCGTCTCTTGGACCGACAACGCTATATAATAGACTTGCAGACCTTGAGGGGAGTACGGGCGAAGAGCTTGCGAAAAGATTCATTATCTCCGGTCCCTAGTCACGATGACTGGTCACTTTTCAACGGAGTACATTAATCATTGCATAACGGATTATTTGTATTTCAATTGAAACATTAATGATTGTAGAAAACGTAGATAAGTTGGAATGCACCATATTTATTATCTGCAAAATTTCTTATCCTAAACTCTTTAGGGATCTAGAGAATAATTACACTAGAAATTGAATACCGGGCTCAAAAAATTCTAGTTTTATTATTAAATAGAATTCGGGTCACTATTATCTACCGGATTCTTTACCCATATTTCTCTTAAATTCGCTTTTTACTTGTATTATTATCGATCTATACAAATCGCAATTATTTGACAAATATATCATGATTGGTTTTTTTGAATTAACTACTTTCCTGTATTACAGCAAACATCATTTTGTCCTCAAACCATATAACTCTTTATGTCACAGAGAAATAATCAATTATTTATGGATCGTTGTAGTAAAATAACTAACATTCAACCTGAGGAGAAAATGGGTACATTAATAAACACCTTTTCGATATTGAATAACTTCTTTTGATATGAATGTTTTGCCTAAAATGTTTTAATCACTAGATATTTCTATTATACACCTTTTAATTTAGCCAAGAGACGTTGTTACAAAACAGTTATAGTAAATTATCTTTTATTAATTAGACTAAAATTGAATTTATTTATCTTCGGGTAATAATTTTACAAATTTTGACATTCTAAATTAAAAATAATGTGTTTTATTGTTAGTTATGTTACAACATACTATTCACATGTGTAATTACAATACAGATTGTTAATGAGGCATTTAATGAGATATCATATTACTGTGTGTGATACAATATTTTGTTCAAATATATAATACTTTCATCATAAAAATGTGGATATACAGAGGAATAATGATTTTCACCATAAATATCGATGAAATCGAAAAAAGGGAGGTATATTCTCTAAATCTACCTAAACGGTTAAAGATAGGTAATATATACGAAAGGCAATATTGTTCGCCTGAAAGAGTTATACAAAAAACTCCCTGACAGCATGTTATTATACAAAGGTTCACCCACTCTATTGAAGAAACCTTATTAAAATAGGAGTGTTAAAATATGTAAATTTAAGAGAAATATTTAGGAAGGGACAATAAAAAACATCGCTTTTTTTTTAATTTTGGCGAATATTTAAGATTTTTCAAGAATTTTAATGAAATGGTGCAGCCACGTCATGCATCGGAAGCGAGAATTCGATCGGCGGGATGGTGTAGTGTATGCAGTAAACATTTGAATTAAATTACTATTATTATAAATTTTAAAAATTTGGATGCTGATTATGTTTTCAAAAACAAGCAAGTTAAAGTATTCTGATCTTATAACATAGATTTAATTTTTTTTCTGAGTAAAGGAAGATTTCTTTTTTCCAATTTTTAGCTTCTCTTGTTAGGGCACCCTCTTGCCCTTGGGATAGGAAAATGCCCTTAAAGGCGGAAGATCCAGCTGAACCAATAAAGGACAACGGCATGGGGATGCGGATGGTAACGGAAACCACTGCATTAAAGAACCTAATGGTATCCACGGCAAATGTAGCCATTTCATCGATTTCACCTTTTTCTTCGTGAGGAACTTCTTGTTTGCAAAAGATTTCGGAGATAAACTAGATCCCCATTCGGATATCCGTGTGGGGAAGGCTCAGGAGGGGATCATCAAGAAGAGAAATGATAAAGCTAACGTCCTAAGAATCGGAGAGTGGAAAGTTAGGAGTTTGAACGTAACTGGGAAACTAGAGAATCTAAAGACGAAAATGTGTAGGTTAAAGGTGGACATATTGGGGATAAGTGAAGTAAAATGGAGAGATGAGGCAGACTTTTGGTCAGGAGAGCGTAGAATTATAATTACATCTTCAGTGAATGGTGTAACTGGGGTTGAAACAAAACCAACACCAATTACCATAGTGCAAGTTTATATGCCCACTTTACAAACTTATGATGAAATACTACAAAAAATGTATGATGTAATAGAAGAAGTAATAAAATTTGTGAAGGGGGATGAAAATGTAATAATGATGGAAGATTGGAATGCTATAGTAGTCGAGGGAAGACAGGGCAGAATTGTTGGGAAATATGGTTTAGGAGATAGGAATGAAAAGGGCGATAGTCTCGTGGACTTCTGTGAGACGTTTAAGCTAATAATTGCAAAAACACTTTTCAATAATGACAGGAAGAGAATATTTACATAGAAGAGGCCAGGAGACACAGGAAGATACCAGTTAGACTACATACTTATAAGTCACAGATACAAAAGCCAAATATTAGATTGCAACACTTTTTCAGGTGCTGACATTGACTCTGATCACAATCTAATTGTGATGAAACGTTTTGTTAAATTCAAAAGAATTAAAGGGCGACACACCACAAGGAAATGGGATACAGAGAGGCTTAATGAGAATAAGAGGAAAATAGAGTTTAAGAAGGTGTTAACTTGCAGATTAAACGAAAGCTACATAGGTGCATCGGTAGTAGAAGAATCGGTCATTTTGAAGAAAGAAATAGTCAGAGCATGGGAAGAAGCTATTGGTAAAAGAAAATGGGTCTCCGAAGAAATACTTTGCCTAATTAATGAAAGAAGTTTCTACAAAAATTCTTAAGATGTTTGGAAAATAAAACAGTACAGACGACTTAGGAATGAAACCAAGAGAAAATGTAAAATTGCAAATGAAATATGGTTGGAAGATAAATGTAGGGAAGTTGTGAATGATTTTAGCATAGGTAAAACTGATGCCGCATACAGGAGAAGCAAGATGGCTTTAGGACAAGTGAAGAACAAATGCGTCAATATTGAAAGCGCGGATGGAAAACCTCTGTTAAGCTCAGAAGAAAGGGCTACTCGATGGTAAGAATAAATTGAACTGTTGTACAAAGATGAAGAACTGCCAAGAGAGCCTGTAGAATAGGAGGGAGATATAGATCCAGGTGAACTAGGAGATCCAATTTTTAGATCTGAATTTGATAGATAATTGAAAGATCTTGCTTCAAAAAAAGCAGTAGACGTAGAACAGATACATCTGAGCTATTCAAAAATTTAGGAGAGGTTAGAACGCAAAGATTTAGAAGAAATTTCAGAAAATGTAGAGGCACTCGTGAAGCGATTATGCCACCACGCCTAATAATAGAGAGAAAGATTAACTAGAACCAACACATTTATGGCATCTGTTGATTTAGAGAAAATTTTTGATAATGTGAAATGTACTAAAATGTTTCAAATTCTCAAAAAAATTAGAACTAAAGTATAGGAAAGTCGTGTTATCCATAACATTTTAGAAAAATTACCTGGCGATATTAAAAATGGAGGGACATGAATGGCAAGTTGCTATTAAAATGGAAGTACGACAGGGTTGCAATTTCTCTCCTCTATTATTTAACATAAATGTCAAAGAAGCAATAAAAGAGGTGAGAGAAGAATTCAGGACAGGAGCTAAAATTCAGAAGAAGAACTCCCTCAATTGATATTGCGAAGATTGAGGTAGATAATATTAGCAGATGTCATAGCTGATCTTGCTGAGAAAATGGAAGATTTAGAGGAAATGTTGAATTGAATGAACACCTTGCTTAGTGAGGAATGGGCGCTCAGAATCAATAGCAAGAAAACAATATTAAAAATAAAAATGAATTGTGTCAGCATGCAATATAAAAATTGTTAAAAATGTACGAGAGAAAGTTCCGAATTTTAATCCATAGAAATTGTGTTAAATTTATATTCATTTTAGTTTTAAATACGTATAATTTGGAATTATTAAATTTTTCTTAATATTTCCGACAGACCAAATCCACATTAGACACTAGGAGAATTGTAACAGAGTGTACAGAATTCAGCAAAGTGGCATCTGCTCCCGCAGATAGCTCGGGATAAACCGTTTAAAGAAATGAAGCTTCGTTAGCAGTGACACCCGCGGCAAAAGTGTGCGTCTGTGGAACATTGTAGACTGTGACTTCTTATGTTTATATTGGTTTATATAATTCGTTCATTCTGTAAAAATGTCGCTGTTTGTGTGTATGTGCTATTTAATTTTGGATTAATACCCAGAGAATTTAGAAACTATATTCATTTCAAACATTAACATTCTGGAATCTGAAAGCCAGTGAAATATAATAACACATATCATTCATTTTGATAATAAAGAATTAGTGAAGTAGTACTTAGTGTGTAAATGAATTTAGTTTAGAAGTTTATTAAATTTCGAATTCTCTTGTCGTAATTTGTAAAAACTGCGATATTTGAAACTATTCTCATCTGACTTATTGTTGTAGTAGATATGTAACTGGCGTCCATCAAAATACATATAAACCAATGCTTTTAAGTATTTTAATTTATTCTCATATAATGATCATACTAATGTATTAACAAAATAAATAACTTTGTATCAAGTTTTCACAGGCATTAAAATGTTCTTGATTTATACGTGGGTAATGATTGTGTCATTTCTCGCTTTTCATTTTCTCATGTTAAAGATCCAAATATTTTTTATCTCATTTTAATTTCAGATTCTTGTTAATGGTATCTAAAAATGAAATTGTTAAATCTTCATTATTTCTTTAACTTTACAGAAGAAAATTAGATATGAATTAAGTCTAAATATAATTGAGAACAATAAAATTGTAGAAGGCCTAGGAGTGAGAAGGACTGATTGGAACGAACGGCGACGATAAAGAATGCGGTGGAGTACTTTTGCGCTACCTAGCGGCTGTATTTTGAACTTCTTGTTAACTTAAGTGTCATCGCCTCCGATAGAGTCGCAAACCATGTCCACTAATGCTTATATTGACTGTCCAGTCTGGATGTAGTCTGCGGCTCTAGCGATTGCGCACCTTCTCTGCTCCAAGCGAGTGTACGAGAGAGAGAGAGACACTACATATGTTATCACGGAGAATCTACAACAGAGACAGCGGAGTTCATTTATATTGATGTATGAATGGATGAAACTCAACAGAGCCGTAGTTCTGTTTCAGACCTCGACCTCAGAGAGAGCATCACAGACATCAAATGGCGAACGATATTTTTAAGTGATACATTTATTTAAGCGATATGCAGAACTATTATACATAGGATTTAACCTTCATATGTATTGATTTTTTAAATCTCCAAATTTTGTAAACTCCGTTTCTTCTTTAGGGCCGTTGTTCCAAATTGATGGGATAGTCCGTTTCTTGCTACCGGTGAGTGAATTACATTGTCCTCCACGTGGTCAGTTAAAGTTTATAACTCCTCTTTGACAATAATTTTATTATTATCCATCGCGTGTTTTATTCCTTTTATTCATGACATTAGCACAGTAAAAAACCAGGGAAGGTACCAATTTCTCAGTTTAAAGTAGAATTAACGTAGAGTCGTTTATATGAGACTATAAAAAGTCACTAGATTAAAGTACCTCCTGTCAGTTTGGACCTACGCCTGTACAGTTAGCGGTGATTTATATTGCAAGTGTTAGATATTTAAACGAGTATCATCCATAGTTGAACAACGTATAGAGAAAACTATTGACAAAAAAAACATTTATTCTCATTAAATTTTATATACAAATTGTTTTATGACCTCGCGAAAAATGGGATTAATGTTCATTTGCTGATCAAAAATTTTCTCCCACAGTGCTCATGATGATTTCGTGGATCTGTAAAGATATAATAGAAATTTAGAATATTCTGCTCAATAATAAACGATGGCTCACTAAATGTAGTTAAGTGAATAACACTTTACCTGAACATGCGCAGTTGTGGAAATGGCGTACAGAATTGCATCCGCTACATCTTCAGAATTTAAATGCGGAATTGCATCAAAAATATCATCTCCTGGTTGTATATTTAGCATCGCCAGAAGATCAGCTCTTGGCTTATGGTCTTTTACAATGTCTGTTTTCACTATCCCGGGACTCACTTCCTGAAAAATGTAAATCGTTAAGGGGTTTCTGGTGAAAACAAAAATTTAAATTAAAGCGTCATTATGTATCTGAAATTCAAATCTTGAGTCGTTAATTTTTAAAAACTTTTCAGTGGAAGGAAACGCATATTCTGATATTTCTCTTTATGTACCCCTCCAAAAATTATATCCTGTTATAATGGCCCTTCTAGTGGCTAAGGGGGTAGCGTTCATACACTGCACCAAATTATCCCGTGTTCAATTCCTGGTGGGGCCAGGAAAATATGTAGCTTTTCACACGAATATTCCAGTTCATATAGCTCTGACTACTAAAAAGCGGGCCCTACTTCCTCTATCAACTTCCTCTAGTGTCAATAACAATCTAACTGATTTTAAACACACCTACTCACCCCTCCACGTGGGCCCAGTTCTTCGTCTACCTAGATTACCGGCCCACTCACAAACAATGACCTACCACCCAACTCCCAACTCCTATCGCTCCATGTAGATAAGCTCCAATAGCACGCTATATTTCTCATTTACAAATACTATAATGGAAAAAGAAAAAAAAATCAATTCCAGGATCCGCCCCTGCTCGTTTTTTATAGGTATTTTGATTTGTGACAGAATGTGCTAGTGAGGAAAAGTCACAGGCCCTTGCTTTGTAGGTGAGTACACAATCTGTATTACCAACCATTTTTTACACTTACTGTAATGCGAATGCGCTTCTTTGCGTTAACCAGTTCCTTTCGAAGAGCTTCTGTAAGGAGATGCACCGCATGCTTGGAGGCGCTGTACACGCCTATGCCAGGGAAATTGAGGCACCTGTGACCTGCCACGCTGCAAACAAATCGACAGTTTTTATTTACTTCCAGTGCTAGCTTTAATTTATTCCATTAATTATGAACAAAAATATAATAGATAGAAATAGAAATGGTATCAATACGCTGGTGAAGGTAAAGAATGTATTTTCTTCTCCAAAACGAAAAAACCGATAATTTCTATTTCACTCTCCTAATACTGAAATCAGAGAGTTGAGCGATAAGTTACTTATCAGAAAATTGATTATTTTCTTGTGAAGTAGGTTAATAATATTTTAATTCAAATGAAGTAACATTACGTTCAACACGGCAATGGAAAAAATTATTTAATTGGATAAATTACAAAAATAATGCAGTAGGGTGTTTAAAAACAGACAGGTCTTCTCTTCGGGTCATAGTGAATTGTGTTGAGAATCTATAGTCGTAGATTCACTATTATGTATTCGTCGTTGTCTAAGATTCCAATTTTCTTCCTTGACAATTGATGAAGATTGCTCTAATAGACAACAGATTTTGATGTCACCATTTATTTTAGGTCCTTCTTCTAACTAAAATTGTAATATACATAATTAAGAATAAAATGTGTTCTTGATTAAATATTGACCGTTTTACTACAAATATTTTAGATACATAGTACCTATTTCGATCTTCATTAAGTTCTTTATCGGAAGGGGTGTTTCCCAATATATTTAAGAGAGCTAAAGTGAAACCTTTACACAAGAAAGGAAACAAACTTAATATTGGAAATTACCGACCAATATCTCTACT
>NNCF01132257.1:741-11011 GCA_002313205.1 Laupala kohalensis | reverse complement strand
TTTTGCATCGAAATGAAGAGATTCCAGCAATAAAATATAATTCCAATTTTTTAATATTTAAATACAGATTTCCGTTGGGGTACTACATCTGCTGCGTAGAAAATGACTTCTCAAGATTTATTGGTGGTCACATGTAATTACCTTTATGTTAAATGATTTTTTGCAAATATTTCTCACAAAACACTAAAGAAGTAGAATTGATGTTGACAATGCAATGTTAATTACACTTTATAAAAAGGTAATAATTTGACGTGAAAATTATTATATTCTGGTGCTAATTCCTTAAGAAATGTTTTTCATACATTTGCCTCATCATTTCTTCTTTATTTATTATTACAGATTATTTATTATTTATTACCCATTCTATTAAAAAATGCAAGATAATTTCTTGAATCGTGGAGTCATATATTTGGGTTCGACCCAAAAGAAGATTCGGATCCTTCTACCATATGAACTTACGGAAGGTTTCACTTGCAATTGTGATGTCGCAAAAGTGGAAACATGGTTTATTAAAATACATGGGCAACTATGGTTTTGCGCTTAGTTCGAAATATTGTAGTGTCTATATTTCACAATTTGACGCGTACAAATTCTTTTTACTTAAATGTCCATACTTTATGTATCAGATAAGTGTCTGAAATTAGAATAGAATAATTAAAAGTGACGATTTCNTTAAAACTGACGATTTGACTCCATGTAGTTCATTGAATACACATTTTACGTATTTCCAAGTACAGAATTACGACTACATAAAGCAAACGAATTCATTTCGTTTCTTGCTCTGTGCTTGACGCAAGCAAAGTGTAAAAAATTTGCACATAATTATTGTTTCGTTTTCTTTCCTGTGTGACGTCACTGAAAGGAATCTGCTTTTGTTTCAGATCAATTTCGAAAATATGGACGAAGTTCAAGCCCAAGTAGATTCAGTGACGGGAGAAATAAATTCTCTTTCGAGTAGATTTGACGAGTTACAGTCAGAGGTTTCCGAGA
Source organism: Laupala kohalensis (assembly GCA_002313205.1). Taxonomy (NCBI): domain Eukaryota; kingdom Metazoa; phylum Arthropoda; class Insecta; order Orthoptera; family Trigonidiidae; genus Laupala; species Laupala kohalensis. The sequence continues at coordinate 10,021 of NNCF01132257.1, read as the reverse complement.
TCAGAAATTGTTGTTTCAGATATTTCGAGATTCAGATATTTCAATGAATTCATCTGTCTCTGATCCTTCCACTACGAATACTGCATGCGCCATGTCATTGTTTCAAGCAGCAGAATATGGCGACGCTGTAGCTATTCTCCGTCTGCTGAAGGATCGTGTAGATATTCGTCAGCGGAATCAACAAGGTGATTGTGCTCTTCATCTGGCCGCAAGAGCAGGACATGAACGCGTTGTTTTGCTTCTCTTAGGGAACTGTCAAGTTGATTTACGTGGTCACCGCGGTTGCACTCCTCTGCATTGTGCCTCTGCTGGAGGCTTCGTTTCAATCGTCCATTGGCTGCTCGTGGCTGATGCAAAAGTGGACGTGAAGGATGCAGAAGGAAACTTTGCTTTGCTATTGGCTGCGAAGGCAGGACATGTGAAAGTTGTTGAACTCTTAGTCGATCACGGAGTTTGTATAGACGCTGTAGATAAAGATGATAACTCGTCCATTGTTGCAGCTGCGAGGGCAGAGAAGTGGGAAGTCGTAAAGTTGCTACTACAAAGAGGGGCATCGGCAGAAAAGTACGAAGGTCGTGAGGCTATATTAGTTTTTCATCATATTAATTCTTTACTTTCTTTAGTTAGCAAACACAAACAATATTATTTAATCCCTCTGATTTTGAAGCAAATAAAGAAAAAAGAAGAGGAGATGCAAATTGCGCTTGTAAGGTGTAATGATGAGTATCTTCCATATTTGTTTGAAGAAGAAGTACCAGGATTCTGTAGAAGTCAGGAGGCACGTGACGCTATGACAAATTTGGTAAGACGTGGGAAAGTAAATATGCTTAACGCAATGTTGGATATTGGTGCAGATATTGATGGATTAAGCTCTAATGGAAAGTCTTGTCTTGCACATGCTGCTTGGTATGGCAAAGTGGAAACTTTGAAACTGCTGTTGGATAGAGGTGCATCTGTTAACTTATTGAGTAAAGATAACAATACTGCTCTGCATTGTGCTGCTAAACAGGAACATGTGGAGTGCGTGCGTCTTCTGTTGGAAGCGGGATCATCTGTTAATATAAAAAATGAAAACGAAGAAACCCCTATTGACGTTGCTAAAACAGAAGATATTCGTCAGATTCTCCTGCTTTCCCGGCACAGTGGATCATAATTTGCTTTGAAAAAAACATTAAATTAAGAATGTGGTATGATAGTAAGCTCACAGACTCACGGCTAGATAATTAAATAAAGATATCGTATGTTATTGAGTTATATTGTTTAGTTACACATAGAATGAAATATTGGATAATGGTTATCTACGCCAATTGCCTTTACGATTGAGTGGACACGGGCCAATCCTCACAGCGACCAACAAAAGGGCTATTAATAATTTTAATTACAACAAGAAGAAGTAAACGAATACAAAATTTCAACAAAATTTCTCGTATTTTTCTCCAGCAAGGAATGACCGAACAAGTAGAAAATTAAAATTTAATCTTCATTTTGAACAGCCTATTTTTGACAAAGGAACTAGGCGGCACCATGCAGCACGTGAGATCTCGGTGGCACTAATTATTTCTTTATCTATTTTTATTTTGGTTTTCATCTTTCATACTTATCTTCGCATGTTGACTAATTGGATAGTCAATCAAGATAACACAAAATAAGATTTTCAATATTTACCGCTTTTAGACAATACATAGAAATGTGAAATTGGGAATGATATTGGTGCTTTTGATTTAAATCTATTGTTTAAATAATTTTTTTTCTCCTTTACTAAATGGAAATAATTTACGCAAAGTATTGGAGCAAAGATTTTATTCGCATCATTCAACGCAGGACTAAAGCAAGGAAATCGTATTACTTTACGGCCCTGTTGTTCATACTTGCATTTCTAATACAGTTTTAGTTGCTCTTTGTTTGGATTGCTTTAATTTTTACTGTGGATTATGCTTTATTTTCAGTGTCTTTTAGTACATTCAATTCAAATCTCCTATTCATTTAGGTGTAAATTTATCAAATTTTTTTATGTTTGCTTCCTTTTTATAATCTGAAGTATTTGTATTGAGAGATTACCGACAGTAGACATTACTTCTATCGATTAAAATAAAGTAAATGAAGATACTATGTCTTATAGAGTTAATAGTTTATACTGTCTCTATTTACGTTTACAAGTGGAGATATCTTATTTAAATAGCGTCTTACAAATTTATCGACGCAGAGAAAAAACTATTGAAGATAGAAATTTTAAATGTTGCTGGGATGCTACTCTTGTATTATAGAGGCTGCATATGAAAGAATTATACGAAGACCTCATTTGAAATTGGTGAAAATGACTATTTGTTACTCAGTAATAGAGACATCGGAGATTTTTTTTGTATACACATTTCCTATCTTTATATGTCAGTAACGCATTTTCTAAGAAAAACATTTTTTCGTCATGAAATATAAGTTTTGTTCCTTCTTGTAGATTGTATTTATCGTTCGCAATAATAATAATATTGACAATATATTATTAATCTGCAAGTGAGCGGCGCTCGGGGGCAGACAGAAAAGAAAACACCCTAAATGAATACATAATACAATTATAAGAGGTGATACAAGTTAAAGGTTAAGTAAGAAGTTAAATATGACACACACACATTTTCGCATACAAACATATAAAGAAACACACATATTCATTACTCCTCGTTTACCCTTAACGTAAAAGTCTTTGCTATAATATAATAAAAATAAAATTAAAAAATAAACCAAGAAAAATATGTTTTGAACAATCATGCACACTTCACTACTACTATTCACTCTAAGCATTTTATATACACTTAGAATTCAACCAGCGCACAACACTTCACTGACAAAATGATTCCTTCCATCCTTCTGTCACATTTTCTTCTTCTTGAAGTGTTGTAGTTATTATTGTTGCGACTGTTACCTTCGTTTCTGAAAACAAGTCTTTCTTCGCGAGAAACTCAATGTTAAGGTCTCTGACACGTGTGCCATCCACCGCAATCATCTATCCACGGCTCTCAACTACACACAACAATCAGAAGGTCCTACAATTGTACTCTCCGGAAGCAAGCAAGGGACCATCCCATCAATTCTGATCAAGGGCTGTAAGGCAGAGGCGGATTCAAAAATTTCAACCAAAATTCTTAAATAAGATGAAAAGTTAGCTTCCGGTTATACTCGTAATACTAATAGACTGTCAAAATGTTTGTAATTTAACGCAAAAAATGTACATCTACAAATTATTATCGAACTATAGATTATTCTCAGTATAGTTAGGGCGAAGAAAATAATTACTTTTGCGAGTATTGTGTTCGTGAACGAGACTGTTCTGCTTTTAGAACATAATACTTTCTTTTAGTTATGCATATATTTCTTCTCAAAAGAACGATCGGGTTACGGATGGTTTCGCGTAGGAGGGAGAAAATTAAGAAAACTAAGGGGGAATCGAGACTCTATTTGCCCACTTTGCGGGGATCAAAATGAAGATTGGATCCACATTTTACTAACATGCCCGAAAACAGATCAAAAACGAACTTTTATCCAAATTGGTGCATTCCAAAATATTACATTAACGTAGATTTAGCCGTTGCGATAATGAGGGACAATAGAGTATCTGTAGTGCAGTCCCTGGGTCAGTTCCTAAGCTATGTGAGGGACATGAGAGAGAGAGAGGTCAGGGACATGCGGGAGCCAGTGAAGAATTTCCGCTTCCTCCTGCTCTACAATCCATTCCTGCTCCAATCGAGACGTGTGGACAGATGAATTATCATGCTGAAAGAATAGTTCACCAGGGTACAACTACAGCACCCAATGGATCATAATATCACGCGAGATATGGAGATACTGATGCCCATACAGACGACCTTGTTTTCTGTGAAGAACGTCTACACCGCGAGAACGTATCCAGCCCCAACACGCCACCGGTACGCGTCCAGATCGTGCACTCTCTCTCACATACCCAGGACAATGGCAGATTCCACGAGGTCGATATACACGCAAAGCTCGTCATTTGCAGAGGAAAAATATCTCTCGTCTCAGAAAATCACAATACCATTAATGTTCTCCACAGCAAATGCTAACTTATACACATGTTCCTCGGAAAGCGCCTCCTGTGTGGCTGTCTCCTAGATAGGAGTCCGTTATGTCCCACACGGTTTCTAACAGTTCTCGCGCAACCGGGAAAAAAGAAAAGGCGTCTTAACTGTTCTGAAGAGCGGAAAGGATGCTCCTTAGCCTGGATCACCAAAACGGCGTCCTGGGTTTCGGTAGACACTCGCCACAATCTAGTGCCAGCACGCCTTCCAACTTCCCCAGTTTCGCGATATTGCCGACCCACTTGCAAGCAGTTCCTTGACATACTCCATGTTGCCTTCCAGCTGCCGAGGCTCTGGACCCGTTGGCGTAGTTCCCAACGCACTCGCCTTCTACCTCTGGGGACGCGGGTTCAATACCTTGTCCGATCCATGAGAAATCCAAGGTGGTGGACGAGCGGTGTTCGCGGCAGGTTTTTATCGGGGTCTCCAGTTTCCCCTACCTATCATTCCACCAAAACATTCACTCATAATCATTCACCCCCATATCATACATTAGGCACCCGCCTCGGGGAGGTTCGTCAGGATAATTGATGCAATTTTGCGTTTCCTATGCCATGGGAAACTTTGGGGCGTACAACGAGACAATTTGACTTGACTTTACTAAAGAAAATTCTCAAGATATAAGCTTAAACCTAAATATTTCGTAATCGCACGACTCGACTAGCAAATTTATGTGATAAAAGTCTTGCAATGTATTTCAGATAGTATCGTGGAACAATAGCAATTTTTCTGTATTATTCATCATTCAGTTACACAATACTATAATTTACAATATATTCCATTCCATAGCATGTCGTATTGAGACCACATAATTGCGAATTGATTGAATTTTAAGGAAAAATGATGTTTCTTGTCTTCATAAGTATTACTTGCTATCAATACTTTGAAATGTGTATGACTAAAAACTAATAAAATATTTCTTAGGAATCTGTTCATTGTTTCCGCTCTGCCATTAGACAAACAAACATAAAAGCTTCTTTAATTCTACGTTCTATTTGTTAAACAAAAGTGGCGTGTCATTCGCGTCTCCTTAGTCTGTTCAAGATGAACACTTCTGCGATCTAAATTTCTATTTTAAAAGGCGGCCATTGAAATACTCCGCTTCAGTCACATAAGTATTCGAATGAAAAACCTTATTCGTATAATTTCCTAAATTTGTTCAACGCTTTCTGAAAACGCGAAATTCTCTATTGTTTAGATGGTAAAAAATTATGTTAATTAGAGGAGATTTCTAGATTTAAAACAACAAGTTCTTAATATATGATCCTGAAACTGGACTGCTGAGACCTACTAGTTACAATAACTTCATATTTGATTGTTGTATGTATCTTGTCAACTGCGTCGCTGCTAATTTAATTTACTGTAAATATTATGCTTAATGTCTAATTAATACGTTTATCTTCACAAATATAAATATCCATGTTCGTTCGTAAATAGTTCGTCCCCTTCTATTATAATCATTAAATACTACTCAATATCGATAATTAAAAAAAAAATTAATAACTACTATTTTTATTATTACATGTGTATCAAACGTATTCTGTTATTGAGAACAATATGAGTGCTTCTGTTTTGAAATTAATAAGAATGAATTATAATTAACTTCCCTAAATTTATACAAGTATACAGGAAGAAAAACAAGAAAAAAGAACGAAAGGAGGAAGGAAAATAGAACAGAGAAGGAGAGAAAGAAAAAAAGCAAGGAGGGAAGGAAGGAAAGAAGAAATGAAAGAAAGTGTGAAACCAAAAAGGATGAAGTAAAACAGAGAAAATGATGAAATTGATACCTGAGAGAAAGAGAGACTCAAATAATAGTAATATTTTTTTAAAATCTATACTGTATTCTGGAATATTTTTCTATTAGACGTTAATTACTTAAGTTGATCAATTTTACTTAACTTGTCGATTACTTAACTTTATCGATTATCTTTGTCAAATTGTGCGAATAAACTAAATTTGATTTGAAAATCTTAATACAAATTATTTATCTTTTTTTTTTTATTTATTAAAATTGTAATATTACAATTTTAAAGTTTTTTGTAATATTACTCTCTTAGTATGTTATTTTATGTTTCACGATTACAGCCAAAGCGTTATATCTGGGATCAATATTTTTCTAGTAGATGTAATTTACTTATTCTATAATTATTAAATTCCGATTGACATATAAGAATAGAATAAAAGATATTCAAATTATGTGAAATTACGATAGACACTACATATCACTTCATGCCAATGAGTTTTGAGTTCTTTAAGTTACCGTTTAAAGTTCGGAAATGAAAGGAATATTTATAAATACCTCCATACGATATCCCAATTCTATGATTAAAACAATATATTTTTTACAGTAAGACGCAAACTTTTTTAGAGAAACCCTAATATCTTTTATACTCTATAGGAAGGCGTTGTGAGAAAACGAATCTTAAGATGACAGTTAAATATACAGAATGATAAAGTTTATTGAAGTTAAGAATATAGAGAATATTTTTTGTTATGGAATTCCAAAATGTGTATAATAAATATGTACATAATATTTCTTTAATAGCAGCATAATAAAACAATTTGTCTTGTTAAGATTTAATTTACGGAATGTTTGGCAATACTAGTCTCCTATTGGTTCGTACAAATATACAAGCAGTTTCAAGTTTGTCTACGATTGGTCCAACGAAAGTAAGGAGTTCCCTCGTCGCAGAGACGTGGCGTTGCAAACCTGTTTCAAATCGCCAAGCACGCAGAACTTCGAATAATTTCCACAGCCCTTTTATATTTCCATGATAATACAAACGCCACAGTACTCAGCCTAAAAGCGCCAGCAATGCCAACCCCCTGTTCACACTCCGCGGAGTGCAGGCAAAATATCCTTGGAGTCAAAAAAAAGGAGGTGCAGAATTAAACTCAAAATGACGGTCAACGAAAGACACGTTGAAGATATGGCGACATGAACGATAATTAAACATGGAAATCGAAAATGTTCTAAATGCCAAAAAAAGGTGTTCAAAATGTCCTCTCTAAGACCAATGCTGTGGTAATCGAACACAATGCCTTCTATTGATAGTTAATTTGCTGTGACAGGTAAAGGTCGAGTACACATTCTCGTATACATCGTCTCAAGCCTAATGTACAGACATTTGTGTTTTGCCTGCACAAGAAAAAATGAAAAAACAAGAATATGGTATGAGTAAAGGATAAGGCCAGAAATANTGACAGGTAAAGGTCGAGTACACATTCTCGTATACATCGTCTCAAGCCTAATGTACAGACATTTGTGTTTTGCCTGCACAAGAAAAAAATGAAAAAACAAGAATATGGTATGAGTAAAGGATAAGGCCAGAAATAAATAGTCATCAATAAAAAGAACAGATGGTTTAATAAAATGCCATGAAAATAATGATGAGATACTGTTTCCAAGAGGATGTGCTGCTTGAGATGAGAAGTGTAGAAGCATTCCTGGGAAGCAGCAAACTTGCTCGTCGAGTTAAGTCGGCTAAACGGCATCTTGTTACCAAATTCCATCCTTCATATGACCAAAAGTGGGATGGTCATAGAATCCCTGGTCGCGTTGTAGCGAAGTGAAGCGATGAAATACATTCTTGAGGCAAGCGAAGTGATGTCTTGATGTAAACGAAGGAATGTCCAATGAATTAATACAAAGTACTGTTTCCGTAAGTATCGGAATAACGCATGTCTTGAGCGAATGTAGCTCGTAATGTCTAGTAAATATGCGCGAGACAATAAGTGTCTGCTAGACATTAAATGAATGCTACACAAGGAATGAGCAGCAGTGAGCAATGGCCATATGCTTTATACATTGAATTAACGTGGTTGCCAATTTGTATCGGTAATATCGAGAGTGTAACCTGATGATCAGTCCTAGTCTCGAACTAATAATGACGTGATGTGACAAAGATAAGGAGATTTCTGGTTTCGCCCAATTTGAGTGAAGCAAGTTGTGAGTTGAATACTGTCAGCAAAGGAACTTGTAATTATTACACTGAATCGTATGATGTCGAATAGTTTCTTCTAGTTTGTTTTTTTAACTGAATGGCAAGAAATTTGAATCAACCTATAGCATCAAGAGAAAATTTCCTGAGCTTGGCAAGAATCGAGATGAATCACTCAACTNGTTCAATTCAGTCAGCAAAGGAACTTGTAATTATTACACTGAATCGTATGATGTCGAATAGTTTCCTCTTGTTTTTTTTTAAAACTCTATGGCAAGAAACTTGAATCAACCTATAGCATCAAGAGAAAATTTCCTGAGCTTGGCAAGAATCGAGATCAATCTCTCAACTCATTCAAAGAGAGTGTGCACTAGAGATGATTCACTCGATCCAATGAAATAATACGTCAATAAATGGAAGACTGAATAATGACTGAATAATTGTGACTCACTTATGCACAAACATCATATTGAAAAATGTCTGAACACCTAATAGGAATTAACACATAAATTTCAGAAATCTATATTATGATACTTACTTTTACAATTTTTCTAATAATATATTAATTTTATATACTTGGAACTACTTTCCAGAAACGCCAAACAGAATTGTGTTACTAAGGTGTGTCGCGGAATAACACGGTAGTGTATTTGTAGCGTTTTTAAGAAATTCATCTGAGAAATTTTGATTTTTCTTTACAATATATTTATTAGACACATTGATTTCTATCTTTAATTTAGATCAAATTGATTTATTTCAGCATCGTTAACTTCATCATACGAGTATGTAAATAATGATTATTTGTTTAATTTTTCATAGTAAAATGTGGCGTTTAATTAGTTTATGTGTCCCATTTAAAAACTACTCTATCTCACATGCCTCAATTACTCTATCATTAAACACCAAGCATCTATATGGTTCGCATCAATATAAATGCTAGTGCATGAATGCGTTCAAATACATGAATGAATGTATATAAACGGAACACTTTGTATACACATTCGGATACCTGGATTACTGGAAAATTAGCTCTGGGAAATAGTTGGTAACACTACCAAAATGGGAGAGATATCATTGATCGGAAGTGATCAAATAACTTCTGGGTATTTTGTTAAAGAAAGATATTTTTTCATAATTGAATATTTAGGTGATAGGATAGCACTTTATCTTTCACGCCCTTCGTTTTTTACATTAGCTGAGCAATCATAACAGAATAAAACCATGTATGAAATTTGACATTCATGATCGCTGCTT
>NNCF01132256.1:0-14694 GCA_002313205.1 Laupala kohalensis | reverse complement strand
TATTAACATTGTTAAGTTAATTAGAATCTAAAAAATATTTCTCTCTGAATTTTTCAAACATAAGTTGTTCATTAACTAATTTACTGTAATTGAAAGAATTGGTTGCTTGGGAATGGTGCCTTATGTGTTGTGAGAAGAACATTTGTCGTCCATTTGTAAAGTAGCTATACTAATGAATATTTTTAGTACTCTTTGTATAACTCCTTCTCTATTGTAATGTGAGGTAGGAGGGAGAGAGGAAAGCAAAATATGCAAAGGTTACAGAAGAGAAGGCTGACTCCACGTCAACAGCATTTCTTTATTTACCCAAATTTTNTTTGTTTCTAATTTTTCTTTGTTTTGGGTTTTATAATGTTTTAGGTAACTTTTTCCTGTCGTCTTATGTTTGGACATTTGGTATTTCAGGAGGGTTTTCGGGGGGTATGGTTTAGTGCGTAACAGCCTTTTCTCTACCCGAACACAAATGTTTGGGCTCTAATGACCTCGATGTCGGAGAGTCGTAATGCCCCAATAAAGAAATCTTTATTTACCCAATGCTTACACGAGGAGGCAGGATGTAGTAGTCTTCTGACCGGGAGAAAGGCAGCCACGAGTAGTCGCTCTCAAGCAACGAGTAGACTGCATAAAATACTCTTAGCGACAATATTCAAATATACATAATTGCAAAGAACATCCCCATAATTGAAACGATAAAAAAGTACTGACAAACGCGTGTCGTCCAATACTCGTTGTTGTACAATTCGCAGCAACAAGAAAAGCACAGGATAGAGGCTGATGCAATACATGTTTTCAGTTTATTTATCTGAAAGCATGTCGTGTTCATATGCCGACATTGAGAGAAGAAATATGATTACTTTGCAGGGATGACTCTAGTCATCTGTGCGACCGCTGCAGGGTTAAGGGGAGGAATCTGGCTTACGAAAGAAGATCTTATAAAATCAATTACGTCAAGTTACGTCCATTTGAATTTTTTCCATTTCTTATATCAATGCTAACGTGGGCAAATACTTTTGATCGGTAGTGTAAACAAAAAGTATATTTTATTTGAATGTTATTGGAAAATTGATTATTATTATTATTATACATCGTTATCATAAATCTAGATTATACTGAAATTTCTTTTAAATAAACCCAAATATTTATTTTATGTTATGGGTATTTAAAAACACAAAGTATGTAAAGGCAATAAAAATTTTCATAACCCGCGTGTTATTGTGTTCGCAAAACTCGATCTGAAATTTTGACACAACGTTGCATCCGAATACGTGCGTGGTTTTGTATACGTGTTATATAGATTTACATACATATAAGAACGCACTTACGTCGTTAAGAATATAACTGATCACGTAACATCAGAAACCAAAGAGGACACAAACTCAACATTTGTTCTCATTAGGGTGTAGACATCGACTAAGATAGGATTTTACGAAAATCCACCCCTAACGCTGTGAAATGGGGGTTGTAATGTTTCATGTTTGTATCCTCCACCCTGACTCTCGAGTGCCTGGAACAATTTCTACAAATGTTGATGCGCAGATCACTAACTATGTGAAAACAAGCACTGTGGGGGTAAGACATTCCTTGCACTCGTTGCGAGTGGGTTGAAGGGTATGATATATAAAATAATAAAAAAATCCGATATTAGATTCGAAACCATACTTTTCGGTAGCGTTGAGGCGGATTAGATAACAATCAGTTCACATTGGAAATGATATACCCCTGGCATCACTGCGGTAGAACAGGTAAACAAAATTTAAAAAAAACGACAAATAGTGTAGAATAAATCATTTTCGGGACTGCTGAAGGGAAGTAACTCCCTCATTGCCTGATAAGTCCACGACCGGCCCTTATAAGGAATAAACACCCTATGAGAGAAATATGAAAGTAATTGAAAGTGAGAGATATTAGTTTTGAGATCGTAGTTTTCGGGACCGCTGAAATTAGTAGTGACATTCTCGTAGTCGTCAAAGTTCACAATCAGCCCATATAAACTCCGACACGCTTGGGAAAAAGGATACAATGAAAAAAAATTCGAAAATGACCTATCAGTGACTAGTCCCTAATTTTCGCTGAGGGGAAGTGAAATCCCGATATCATGTAAGTCTAAACTCAGACCTCGTAAACCTAACCCAATACTAGTATCTCTGAGGGTGGGGTGAGGGATTTATAAATAAATAGAAATGAAAATTAATTTTGAAATATAAAAATATGAAAATTGCATCCGATCCGTAGTGGATGAGATGTTTACACTACAAATGACGTTAAACTGTTGAGATCACTTTGTGGCATGGTATTCTTAGAGCTGGTGAGAGAAAGCAAAACAAAAATAACGTAAAAAAGACCGATATTACGGTCGAGTCCAAGGTTTTTGTAAAAAATTCTGATATGAATATTCGTTTTCCCATTATCATAATGTTTCTACATTATGTACATATTCTTCACGACACCCTCTAGAGATGATTGGAAAAAGAAAGAGCGTGAAACGGCCAATTAAAATCACCATTTGCTGATATATTTTCTACTCGTATTTACTTATAAACTTATTAACAAGACCTATTTTAAATGCAGATAATATGTGTGCTTTTCTATTAAATTTAATGATTAACAAAAATAAGTTGAATTATTACAATTATAGAAGCATCAAATTGAGTTTCTGGTCCAAGAAAAGAATTGACTTATTAAACAAATACATTTGCAAAATATTCCAACTATGGAAAAAAATAGAAAATGCAGACACTTACATATTCCCCTACAGTAACTTTATTTCGTATTTGAATGTCTTTTTCCAGGATAAATGTGTTGATGCAATTTGCAATTTGTAGTTCGTGTTGAAAAATATTAAATAAATTACTAGTAATCTTGTTTTAAACACGTCTACTCAAGACAATATTATGATGTTCGGTTCATCATTTTAAAACAGGAAAAAGAAATTACAAACAACATAATACTCATCCATACAAGTGCGTATGTCATTTTTTACATCACAAAATATATTTTGAAATTGAACTTCTTCTCCAATTTAACGGAGTAATTAAAGCGATGATTTTTTTCATTTTTTATTTTCCTTAACAATTTGTTTTCTCTAAGTCACTGAGGAATAAATTATGTGAATGACTAACGTTAGTAACAATATGTCTATCGGAATACATTACCTTCACTCATTAGGACAAAGTATTTCCAAATATTTTATATTTAAATGGGATAAAATTGTTAAAGTCCACAAATGGTTTCTTAGATTTGTATCTAGTAACACAAGTAAAATTGATAACCCTATTTATTCGTATAATTGGGGAAAATAATGCATCATGCCACAACACATCATATGATAATGAATGATATGAAACAAAGTATATTCTGCCTGATTGCACCCATTTGAAAATGAAATATCGAATAATCCGATGATTTAATTCAAGATACATAAATTGATGATTTTTTTCACCGAAAACAAATGTCATATCTTATTAGTTTGAATAATTCAGAAAAAAGAAATAAAATTTCGAAACACACATTACATTATTTCATCCTTTTAAAATGAGATTTTGAAAAAATTATCACAGCTTGGACGTTACGTTACAAAAGGCACCTCGTATTGAAGTTTCTTTTTCCTAGCCTTAGTATATTATGCTATACAATGATGAATGTTTAAGTAAATATGAGAATATCACTCCGCTTATAACAACTCGTAGATAATAATAAGAATACAAAAAGGGACACCAAAAGAGAGAAGGGATAGAAATATAACTTGTTTCTGTTTCCAACAAATATTGCTAAAATGGGAATAAAAAAACATCCCAGTACACAGAATATTAAATGTCTGAATGTAAATGTTGATGTAAGTATAATATTATGCAAAAAAAATATCACAAAACTTTACTATTGGCTTAAGCATAACCTACTGCTATTTGACAGATGTTAAAAACTATACAGTTTACTTCCTAAGATAGATACTGAAACAAATTTGAAGGTCAGGAGAATTTATTTAATGCTGTAGCAATACTACTTATGAGAAGTATAATTCTTCTTCCAATTTCAAATTCCAAATAAGGAAATAAAGCATATACAAAGAGTTTAACAATTAGTTAGAATAGAACTGAGGAGTAAATAAAAGGGTGCAACATAAAATGTTAAAAAGGAGCAGGTGAATATTAAACTGCAGCAAGAAAATAGTCAAAAATTGCAAATAAGTATTTATTAATTTGTTATAACATTTTTGTCTCTGAAAATATTCAAAACTTCAAAATACAGAAAAGAACAAGTTGATACTCTGAAGCATAAAAAATTATTATCCATTTATGAAAAATAGGACGTGACATACATAAGTTTACAATGAAATAAGTTACTCACTATTTCTAATCATAATTTTACATTTATTTAATTTTAAACAGAAAACAAAATTACCCAGAAACATCATGATAGCAAATTAATAGCCGTAGAATAAATGGTAAAAATGTATAGGTGCAAAAAGAAAATCATATAAAAACACACTAAAAAAAGAACACAATAAAATTACAGGAAACATGATGAATTTTTAAAAGAAAAAGAATGCAATTACCCCATCATGTGTCGATCTTATTTTATATATAATAAAGCAGTAATTTCTGCAAAGCATGAAAAGTGAAAAGAAATAATAATGATTTAAAAATTTGTAATTAGTAATAGATTTTGCCAAATTATTACTTTTACACGTTATAAAATATACATTGCCTTCACAGTATTAGCAGATACAGTTCCCCACTAAACAACAGTAAATAAAATAGTTCACATTACAACTGTAATCACTGGAACAATTTCCACGTGGTCCAGCTAGAAAATGCACTAAAATCAACTTATAAAAAAAGATTTCTTTCTAAAAAAAGATCCCACATATAACATCTCCAGAAGAAAGACTCTTTATACACAACACATTAGATAGGCTTGAAGCCAGTGTGAGATCGTGCATGTCTTTTCGGAGTACGCTTCTCGGAAAAAGACACTTTACACACATCACAGGAAAATGGCTTCTCTCCTGTGTGAGTTCGCAAGTGTCTCTTCAGAGTACTGTTAAAAGAAAATTGACATTCATCACAAACATATGGCTTCTCTCTGGTGTGAGTTCGCATGTGTGTTTTCAAATTTCCCTTCTCAGAAAAAGAAGCATTACACACACCACAAGAAAATGGCTTATCTCCGGTGTGAGTTCGCATGTGTGTTTTTTATATAACTATTCCGAGAAAAAGACGCTTTACACTTTTCGCCAGAAAATGGCTTCTCTCCCGTGTGAGTTCGCTCGTGTGTTTGTAAATGACAAATCTGAAAAAAAGAAGCTTTACACACATTACAACAAAATGGCTTCTCGCCAGTGTGAGTTCCCATGTTTTTATTTAGAGTAGCCTTCAAAGAAAAAAAAACTTTACAAACTCCACAAGAAAATGCCTTCTCTCCTGTGTGAGTTAGCATGTGTCTCTACAGGGTACCCTTCTCAGAAAAAGGACGTTTACACACATCACAAGAAAATTGCTTGTCTCCGGTGTGAATTCACATGTGTTTTTTCAGAAAATAATTTTCGAAAAAACATGCTTTACACACTTCACTGGAGAATGGCTTTTCGCCAGTGTGAATTCGATAATGACTTCGTAGATTCCTCACAAAAGTGAAATCTGCTTTACAGACGTTGCATGAATATGATTTCTCAGCAGAGTGAGTACGAATATGTTCTCTGAGATGCTTCTTTTTTCGAAAGCACTTATCGCAGATATAACACGAAAATAGATTCTCGCTGACGTGTCGATTTGTCACTCGCTTATGACATTTACCTTCAACCAAATAGGGATAACGAATGTTAGATACTAACCTCTTCTCTACTGAAGGATTACATTTTCCCTCGAATTTCTTGTCACTGCAAAATACTGTAACACATCTCTCAGATCTCAACGTTTCTGGTCCTTCAAAAATACTGCTAAACTCCTTTTCCTCTTCAGTATCCCACTAGTACGAGTTTCCTCTAAAAGCTGAAAACGAATAATTGATCAGAAAAAAATAATTAAATAAATAACATTTAAATAAAAATATATATTTTGACGAATTTCCTGAGAGAGAGCTACAACGGATTGTAACCGACTCAATTGCACAACACGTTAAAATGGAATCAAACTATTTCACAATTCAGAAAAAAGCATTTTTGATAATAACCACATACAAATGTAAAAAATAAAAATTTGTCTCCCCTTTAAAGCGAGACATCGTCATGTATGACAGTTCATTGCCAGCGAGTTAACTTTCTTCGTTTGGTTTAGAATTAAACTTTCTTTGAAAATATCTTTTGAGGAAAAATTAAGGGCTATGGAGACTCATTCTTTACAAAAGATATCTGTCTGCTATAACATGGAATCCGCTTAAGCATTAACTCTGCTAACAGGAATAATTTTAGTTGATCTTTATGTGCAAAAATTAAAGCACAGGCACATATTGATGAAAAAGGGGAAATACAGCTAAATGGAGTTTTAGTTTAAAAAAAAAAGAAGTCAAAAAGCACAAAAGTAAATACTAAGAGCTTTACATGCAGGATGGCCAACATGATAGAAGACGGGTTTATCGTTTATTAGGGAATGTGTGTCCTTAATGTAGAAGGGCAGTCTTCTCCTTCACGTCAGAATGGCTGTCATATCATTTTAATTACTCTGTATTTTTCCTGATATTTGGAAGTTACTTATTTGTAATATTATTTCATATCCAAAGACAGGTGATATTACTAATTTAAATAATTATCGCCAAATTATTAAATGTGATAATTTTGTAAGAATGTTTGATAAATTGGTCTACAACAAAGTTAAAACTTTTATTTACAAATTTATTACACCACAACAACATGGCTGTGTTATTGTTAACTCTAAAGGGACTAATATAATAAGCTACCACTTACATCACTAAAAGTGTAAATTCAGGTAATCCTGTTGGTTCTGTATGTGCTGATATATCAAGTGTATTTTTAATAATTTTAAAATGGTACAAACAAAAACTTTAAATCGATGATGTTTTATCTGATGAAACTCCACTTTTATCTGAAGTTCGTCAAGCAACAAATGGGACCAATACTCGTTACTTTATAATAATAATAAACATAAAGTGATAAAACATAGTAATTACAATTTGCTGATGATTCTAAGCTTTATAGAGACATTCATACCATTTATTCATGCAAGAGTTCTTTCATCTTTATATTAATGAGTCTCTTTACTTTTATGAATCCAGAAGTATATACCATTTCACGACCACACACTCAACTGATCTATAAACAAACAACTTCAACAATCACAAGAAGCTGAAGGGATCTCAAGTAATTTGAATATCGATGTAATTTGCACCAAACACACAAATCAGGGCTCCCTATTTATTTTCTGACAAAACCGAAGGATGCTTATCTGGAGGTTAAGAATGGGTGGTTTTGACTAATGGTTACTTCGTATTTGACTGATAATTACAGTTATCTGTAAGTTGCGAAACCAAAACTTTGACCGGAGGTAATTGTATCAGACCTAAGGGTGACAGAAAATGATCAATTTTTAAATTGTGACAACATTTACTAACAGAATACTTCTACATGCATAATATAGTCAGTCATTTTTGTCTTTCAAAAACACTTCTAAATATGACCAAACACATTCTTAAGAAATAAAATGTATTCTCTCGCACTCGGATGAATGTTATGATCACATTACATTTGAATTAAAACGTTTAATACTATTTACTCAGCCACTATCAAGTGACGAATAAAACCATGCTTTATATAAATATCCAGCAGTGCATTACAGCCACGCGCGTTGCTGCCAAATCCATATTAAGTCCCCAAGTGTGGGATATAGCCAATAAAAGTTCCACTAGCCAGCGGAGTGATATGTGTAACAATAATGCGCAACATTGAAATCCATCACTGGTCACAAATTAGAAACATGGCTTTGTTTATCACTTGCTAGATGTTACATAAATAGTTACACACATGTGCATTTAACTGCAAAGTGAACATGGCAATCTTCTGAGTGCTATAGTATAAATTTTATTCCTCAATAATGTGTCTAGTTGCTTTTAGCACTGTTTTTGAAAAATATTATAACTCAATATATTCAGCATGTAAAGGATTGAAATTAAAAAATGTTGTCACATACAAAACACTTATCATTCGCTGAACAAGAATTATTTTTGTCACTAAATTTTTTTTTATAAAAATTATTTTATTCGATGTATCGGCAAAAGACGCAAAAATTATCAAGCATTTTAAAACATTTCTAGTTTTACAAAATTATTATTCATTAATAAAACCAATTTTTTTAACTTGTGAATGTGCAAAACAAAATTACAAATCTAATGGTGGTAACTGTATTCTTCTGCGATTTTTCTTGTACTCTTCACAGCTATTATTAGTCAGATGCCTATAATTAAAAATCTGATAGTTGATCCTGTGATGTATGATATTTATAGAGATTTAATACTTCAATATACCAGTGAATAATTCCAATAAATTTCAGGGATTTCTAGATTTGTTTATACAGTTCTCTCTTTTATATAGATGTAAAAATGTGAAATATCAAAAGGAACCAAGCTAAATTATTTGCAAGAGCACACAGACAACTCACAAAGTTTATTCACATTTGTTAATTTGTTACCAATCATATATCTCATACAACATATTAATAAAAACATAGCTGTTTAAAATATTTGTAAAGTACTACTGTATCTAATGAGCGATTCTAGGAAAGCCATTGAGCTGCCTAGTAGCGACATATAAAAAGTAAGCAGAAACGATTATTAGATACTACAGGCAAAATCCCAACATGGCAACGGGATTCCTTGGTGAGTGTGAGGAAAACATGTAATCAAAAAGGGTAGAATTAGTAATACTTGCAACTAGCATTAACTTTCTTAATTGTTCAATTCAACATTTTTATGATTGGTTAAATTGGTTAGGTCACCCAATCTTCTGATACTTAAGGTTACATAATTATCCATACAAGTAAAAAATGAAATAAGACAGCACTAAATTGGATGCCATTTTCTTTACAATTACTGCATTTTTATATTTAATTTTAATTATTGAAATATAGTACAAGAAATAAACAAATTCTAAAGTTTTTCTCGGAAGTTGAATTTTTGGTCATTTTCTCGGAAGGTGATTAGACCTACATCACAAACTTTTCATTCAATGGATCTGTTCAGGCATTTTTTTTTCATTTTGTCATTACAAATCTAGGAACTCTGTAGTCTTGATACGTCTGTAAACCAACCACGCCCATCATTGATTATCCTGGCACCACGAGGAGGCGCTTCCCGTCAGAAGTCACGCTACGATCTATATGATCAGCCGCGCGACACGACATCCGGTTGCTGTGGATTGGCGCATCCATCGCGCTAGCTGCGCTTGTCTCATCAAGTGTGCCACACCATGTCGGCTCCACATTCGTATGCAAACAGTCAGTAGTCCGCACTCGCACTCAAAAGCCTTGCAATCATCCCTCGCTCCCTACCAGTCGGACTGCAGCACTCACTCGCCTCGCCAGCAGGATTTACTCTCCGGCAGTCAGTCTCTACACACACTGGCTGGACAAGCGTCAGTCCGCAACCCATCGTACTTGCTAGCAGTATCTCTCACGCTCATCACTCCTTCAAGGCGAGCCACGCCACAGGGCTCACTCGCCGCCTGTCGTCACCGGTCGGCTTCCTTACACAGTATCATCAGGTGAGCCATTCGACGCGTGTCTACCTCGCTCTCCACAGATCATCTCATCTCATCACAGTGTATTTTAATTATCATTTTCCACTTAATTATTGAAAGTCTTATTAAATTGTTTGTTGGCATCCAGTGTTAAATCACTTCATTTACATTACTCATTCCCTAATTTAAATTAACATTGGTCCTTTGAACCTTATTGTCAATGTGCAGCTATTTTTCTACGGGGAAATGTCTGCACAACATCAAAAGAGGTTATAAAAAAGCATATAAAAGTATAAAATATTTTTAAAAGAGAAAGACCACTACAAAAAGGAGTTTATTTCCTGGGAAGTAGCTGACTTTGCTATGTATGATCACAAGGTTTTTAAAAGTTACTATGAATGAATAATTTAATAGCGTTAAGTTTGATATTCTCAATATTTCTATATCATGCAATATATCATCTGATTCATCAACATTTCGCTTTATAACGGAGAAACCATACTTGAGACAGATGACTTGGCTACGTTGGTCTTCTTTTCTAATTCCACCGTCATGTAAATGTGACAATTGTCTAAAGCTGCTATTCATACCGAACAATTTTACTTCCTCCCTCTAATCATTGCACTACATGGGGTAATAGAGTGATTATTTATAATAAAAATATTTTGAGAAAAATTATATTAGCAATATGGTAATTGTACAGACATTTTTTCTTCATCTATCGTTTTAAAGACAAGTGTGTCATCTCTGAAACTCACACTATTTGTGTAAAATGAGTGACATCTCAATTTCTAAACTTCTGCGCACAAGGAGCCGTCACGACGTTCTGCCTTGCGATTTATTGTCCTGCCTCCATCAGCGCGAGTTTATGGACGGCGAGCCATGCATGTGGTCGCGCTTGTCGTGAGCCGGCAGGCACTTCTCTCTAGCTCCGGCGGTCATCTCTTCGCCTTTTATCTGGCGACATGCCAGACACTCTTCTTGAGCAGTCACCGGTTAGCATTCGAACTTCACTTCGCTCACACACCTCCTTAAAGATATGATCGTGGTTTGATAAAAGCACCCCATTGTCGATGCGACCACTCAACAGGGGAAACGGTGGATCATATTTTAGCCGAGTGACCCTTTTACCGAGAGGAGCGCTCTGATTACCTCACAAGGTGGAATAGGAGGCTAACTGGCGAGGACCTAAGCAGCCTGATTGGCACAGCACAGGAGCTTTACTCTGTTGATGCCTTGATGACTGCGGTGGAAGACAAAAGGAAGCTAATCTACGACGCCTAGGAATTGACGGAAGTGACGCGTCCTTTAGTGATTCACGCTCAGATTCACGATGACAAGTACCAACAACACGGTAATTCAATTCCACAATTGGATAATAGAAGAGAAAGGAAAAGAGTAAAGTATACGGTGAAGGGTATAGTGCTTTATTAAGTGTGTATATGTATACGTGGCTAGGGACGGGAACGTCTCCCCCTCGCGAGGAACGGCTAAATGGCGGCACACAACAACATCTGGTACATAATCACAAACACGATCTTTAAGCCGGATCAATACGATAAGCGGACTGTATTATTACTGAATACAAAATAGAATACAAGATGTGGCTCCAAGAGACGCTGTGCAACCGTCAAGTCCTGATAAGTAGTTCATCAATGAACTAAGGTACAGGACGTGTCAAACAGGAAAATACACATGAACCAACCTCGTTTCCGGAGAAACCTCTCTTCGCACTACTACTCGCGTTTGTCGGCATGCTAACTGCCATTCTCCTGCTTCAACGCAGCACCTGGACGCATCTGATCGCACTTTCGTCTACCTCAAGATCTTTCTTCAATTCTGTGGATATCTACTCAACTCAACTTCACTGAATTTCAACGCATCAATTCAACTCGACCTACAACGTCATCTCAGGTGAATTTCCACGATCATCTCATCACGATGAATTCTGGGAACTCAGTATTGTGTCATTCTTCTCCATTACGTTCCACTGAATGTTTTATTAAACTGTCATTTTCTTCGCAACCACTACTAATCTTACACCTCATTCTTCCCTCAGTTTTTACTGCTATAACCGTTAGTCCTTCAAACCTAATCATCCCATGTGCAAATAAAGTCAATCAATTGTCTGCACATTTATAGTCCTTCAAGCTAGAAGTCTTTCACGTATACCCATTTGTCTACGGGACAGAGTTGTCTATACACCACGTCATCAAATAGTCTATACAACCTTTGCCAACGGGGCAAATTTGTTTATACAGTAATCATAATGAAAGATTTGACCGACAGCTTAACCCAAAACTCTCACAATCCTTAAGGTGTACCTTTTCAGTCATTGTTTAATATTGCAAAAAGGTTGTTAATTATGGTTACTATCACGTCCTTAATTGAGAAAAAACATTTCAACAAAATAAAAATTTAAAATGCCTTACCTGAAATTTTACTGTCCTTATCCTTTACATCAACAGGTTTGATTTTCTTTAATCCAAGTCTCGTCTCCCTCATTTCAAATTTACTGGTGCATGCACGATGTAATCCTGGATTCATTTCACGTTGACAACCAATAAGAGATGGTTCCTCTTCTCCACAATTTACAGCCTCACACTTCACCTTCAACGACGGTGGTTCAATATCTTCAGTATTTTCAATATCAAGATCAGCATCAAATGATTTTTCTTCTCTCAAATTAAATTCAGACATTTCACAGATTGATTCAAATTTCACTTTCAAGTTTTCTGTTCCTTCAACCATACAGTCATCATTCAAAACAGAAATGACATTTACGCTTTCGATTGGTTCGTTGTCTGTCAATATAATATCTCCAATATTTGTTGATGACTCATTAAAGGAATGCTCCATTTCGTGAATGAGAGAGACATTGTTTGAACCTAAATGGCCTCTCATTGGTTCATCATCAGCAATCACTTCTCCTTTCTCCATCTTGATTTGTGATTCAGATAGAAATTCCTGTTCCCGCTTAAAATTTACTTTATTACTTGCGTCACAATCATGTGCATATTCTTCAAGGGGATTTCTCAATTCTAAATCTCTGATACACGAGGTGCTATGTTCATCTTCAACTTCCTCACTTTTCACAGATACTGAAGGAACAGCAACAAAAGTAATAGGATTTAACTCATCCTGCAAATCTTCTCCACCTGTACACTCTTCATCCTTTGCTACATCCCAACAATTGGGAATTCAGCCATTTGGATGATCATAGTTCACTTTTTGTGAGATACCATTTAAAATATTTATTTCTTCTTCTTCAGGAGAATGTATCGATTGCAGATCAATGTTCTCAAAACCGGAATTACTTCTGTCTTCTCTTTCATGAACTACATCTTGGTTATACAGTACCCCAAACGTCAACCCTCTTTCTTCTAGATTTTTCCACAACTGTCCAAAATAATATTCCAGTGAACTGTCTTCGAATCGCCTAGACATCTCACCATTATTTCCCTTATGTACCTTGTACCTCCTAATTCTACAAAGACATGTCTTTCTAGCAAGAAAGATGAGTGTCATATACACATCCCGGAACTTCCATTTTCAAGTGTTAGCTTGCACTTTGGTAAGTAGCACAAGGATACATTGCCAATATGGAAAAAAGCTGCCATNGTAGCACAGATAATTTTCAAGTGTTGGCTTGCACTTTGGTAGGTAGCACAAGGATACATTGCCAATATGGAAAAAAGCTGCCATTTAGGATTCTTTTGCAATTGACACCCAGTCAAGAAAGTTACATTATTTAACAAGTAATTCAACAAATAAATATTTTAAAGGAAACTTTCAATAGTATCATGTTGTATGGTGGTACATTCAAAATTAATAAAGAAATCACACAATAATTATAGCTCAAATACCTATAAATACCCAGAACAGTACTGTACCAGTAATCACTTGCATAAATTGCAAAATTCAAAACTGTACTCAGAATAAATGAAGATTGATTTATGTAATATAAAACATATTATAAATATAAGACATATAATCATAAATATAATAAAACAAATCGATGGTCAAGAACCTGGCAAAAATTAACCCACAAATTATTATGCAATAGGATTTCGAGATTAGATAAATTCTAAATTCTAGAAACTTTATAAGTCTTTTTTTCTTAAACCAATTCATCATTTACGTATGCAGATTGTGGCAATACATTTTCAGGAATCTTGAAAAGGAACAAAATCTCAAAAAACGTCTATATTATGGACCATTTTCTAATATAGGACGAAATTATAAAACACAAAAAAATACTAATTTAATAGAATGTCTGGCTACCCATATGTAGCATAGAATGTTTAGTGAGGTAATGAGAGAGAAAATTCAATATTCAAACAGTGTACAAACCCATAGGTTCAATATTGTACTAAAAAAATTTATAAAAAGTCTGACTACTAAAAAATTAATTTGCACTAATAGAAACAATATGGCCAATGCATCATAAATTATAGAAAACAAAAAAAAATCATAACTAAAAATGAGACTTAGGGCACCGCAACACTATCAATTAAAAACTATGCTTGCTTCTGACAATAGGCTATTATTTACAAGACTTACTATAAAATTGTTTTCATAAAACAAAATAAAATGTAATTTTTTAGATAAAGAGTTGGTGGAAATAGATTCAAAAATGTACAGACATGATTTCAAACAATAATTTTTTTTCAGTATTAGTACTAGCGAGAATTTTTTTGTCAACAAGCAGTAGTGCATCAATGTACCCATAAGACATAATTGGTTATTACAACTTCAATATAAAAAAAGTACCAAACAAATCAGTGAAATATGTTGGGTTTAAAGAATACAACGTTAGGTAAAAATATAAATGTGTCCATGTTTTACACTAAACTGAGTATTAACCCACATATGCCCCATGAATTTGTAAAACTATTTTAAATTTATTCCTAAATATTGTGTGCAATATTGTTGCATCAAAAGCAACTAATTTGGCTGACCCGAGAACAATTAAAGTGCTAATTAACTATTTATTCACAAATGAAATGTGC
>NNCF01132254.1:21141-41932 GCA_002313205.1 Laupala kohalensis | reverse complement strand
TACCCAAAAAAAAATAGGGCAATTAATTTAAAGAAATAAAAACATGAGATCTAAGGGTATTCAAATTTTAATTAAGGATTCGAATTATTTAATTAGGTTGAGACAGGGTTCCTCATGGAAGACGCAATTTACAAATAAAAGAATTAAATTGTTATTCATCAAGATTACAAAGCACTTAAAAATATCATGCATTCTTCTTCGCTAAAGGCGCACATACACTCCCCCAAAATAACACAACACAGCAATATTAGCGATCACTGCCATACTTGATCTCACCACTGATTAAAATTGCTGAAGGCACATCATAGTTAAATTAACACAAAATTAAGTGGTTGATCACTTATTATTTAAATTAGGCCCTTTTGTTTAGTGTATTTAACTGGGCCAAGGTAATCTTATCTTCAAAACATACGCATTTCTTCTTAGCTGTGCAGGTTAAATGACTGGATGCATTCCAGCATTTAGGTTACCTTTCTCGAAGATTTAGCAGACCAGCTGTGGTGATGTCGAACAGTTCAATGGCCCTTGGCGCCCCCTAGAGCCAACCGCCTCGCGTTCCACCCAGCTCGTTGAAACGTCGCCATTCATTTAGCGAAGGTCAATCCCTCTGCCTCGAAAATCCTTCCTGTCACGATCTGCATCTAGGAACTCGATCCCCTCAGGAAGTGAGTCGTTTCCAGGAACACGCCTCCCCCGATCAACCTGGATCCCTGGTCCCTTATTTCTCGCTTAAATTATTTGAAGTGTTGAGCGATCATTTACAAATCAGAAACGATGCTCCATAACAAACTTTCTGATGTTCCAAATTAACAATTGAATGTTTCTAAATCTCGGCTGAAACTACGCGCATACTCAAAGTACACGATGGTAAATATCTGAATCTGAACTGTGTTTCAGTAGCGTAATGACTTGCGTCTGAGTAGCGTAATCTTTGCGTCCGAGTAGTGTAATGAAAAGCATCTCATCTGCCTCTCCTCTTTATCAATTCGTACCGCCTTCCCCGCCCCTGGATTTCGAAGAAAGATCTCATGACGAGTACAAGTTTTCCCCAGGTACTCCTCCGTTGCTTTTTTTCTTCTCAAAATCAATTATCCAGTCATCATGTTTTCCATGCTCCTTGTTACTCTCAGATAGTGCGTATTTAATATTAATCTTATCTCGCCTCGTCAACTACGACTCCGAATGTGTTTTGCCTACGCTGCACGCCACCGACTAAATAGACATTAACTTTATGAAGCCCTGCTCTGGTCTCGGCTTGGGATTCCGCACCTTCAGCCACCCCTTGCGTGGCTGTTTATTTCACATGTCTCGTATGGCTCCCAGACGATAAATCGGCTGTCTCCCTTGTTTAGACCCTTGGGTTTTTCTTTCATCTACCAAAATATAATTGCGTCAGTCTTGTTTTCCAGCTACGTCGTCTTGCGTTGATAATTGTTTATCTTAATTTAAACTAAAAATTATTATATAATCACAATACGTATTACTACTCCAGTTTCCCATATCACGCAAGTTAGTTAAAGTGAACAATCTGCAGAGATGGACAACACAAGGGAGAAGAATTTCTTCCAAAAACCAACATCATTTATATTATCATTCAAAACCAACCAACCATCCGTACATCATGATTATTTCCATAAATATAAGACCAATCTGAGGGAAGTGTCCTATGCAGCTAAAGTAATGGAATGTGACAAGAAGATACTAGAATCTAACAACTGAACCAAAACCAAGTGGTGTAATAATAATAATAAATTTCTTGTCAAAAAAGCAGTACAAACTGCGTATGACCACGTGGAGGACAATAAACTAATTTACTCTCCGGAAACAAGCAAGGGATCATCCCATCAATTCCGATCAAGGGCTATAAGGCAGAGGCGGATTCAAAAATTTCAGCAAAAATTCCTAGATAAGATGAAAAGTTATCTGCGAGTTATAATACTAATAGAATGTCAATATGTCTGTAATTTAACACAAAAAATTTATTTTACATGTACGAATTATTATCGAACTATAGATTATTCTGAGTATAGTGTTTAAAAATCAAAAGAATTGAAATAACACTAAATTCACGA
The DNA here is from genome assembly GCA_002313205.1 of Laupala kohalensis. Taxonomy (NCBI): domain Eukaryota; kingdom Metazoa; phylum Arthropoda; class Insecta; order Orthoptera; family Trigonidiidae; genus Laupala; species Laupala kohalensis. The sequence goes on along the minus strand of NNCF01132254.1, from coordinate 39,860 downwards.
TTTATTGTAACAATAAACACGTCCCTAGACATAGCCTAGACAACCTGTATAAGAAATCCACCTCTACCCGAAGGAAAACCGGAGCAATACCCGGGCCAGGATGGGGCTACAGAATTAATGTACACAACCGTGCCAAACTTGAGTACACATAAAACTAAATTAATATGAGCCATAAGACAACACAATCATGCAAGAAAATAGTTTTTGAAATTGTTATAAGTTATTTAAAAAGTACTGCAGCAATGGTATGATAAAGTACAAGACGGATTTAACTTTTGTTAAAATCAATAAATTATTTTATATTGTAGAATCACTGGTGCAGGAGGTAGTTTTTAACCGGGGATTTGAAGAGATTCAATTTCATAATATCTTATCTGCAATTAAGATGGAAAAAAGGAACATGCTCCTGAAAGAATGGCTAGAAAGATGGGACCAGGACACCAAAGGCAGATGGACTCACCAAATGATTCCTAACCTAGAAGGTTGGATGAAGAGAGAACATGGAGAAGTCAATTACTACTTGACGCACTCACTAACTGGTCACGGTTGCTTCAACAAATATCTGTGTGACTTTAAGGTCGTAGTCAACCCGAACTCTGATTACTGTCTCTCTCAGGTAGACGACCCCATGCGCACATTATTTGAGTGTACAGCATGGGATAGAGAAAGGGATATAGTGAGAGCAAAACTCAGTGTAGACGTATCCCCAGTAAATATGTTACCACTGATGCTGTCCTCTAAATAAAATAGGAAGACATTAGAGGCAATGCTTACTAATATCCTACAAAAGAAAGAACAGAGTAACCGAATGTAAGAACTAAAGCTAAATGCCAGTCCCCACCGCGAAATAATGTCTAGCGACGGTTCCCATGAAGAGGACTACAAGGCAATAGTAAAGTAGAGGTTGAAGGTTTTAGTCGGCAAACCATGACTGGGAGTCCAACATAACCAGATTCCCCCTCTAAGATGATAATAATTGTAGGTCTCGGCATCCGTTTATTGTGACTCATTTCTCTTTGGTCGCGACCCTTTGGGCGGAACCACAGTCCCAATTTCGACGTTCCGTTTCCACTGCCATCTGGTAGTGGAAACCAGAACTTCTGCGAGGGTGCAGTTTTTTGAAAATTAATTTTGCCGAGAGCATCCCATGATTCTGAAGGGACCTTTTACATACAGCATAATCATACTTCATACCGTGTGTGGATTTTCGCACCTGACCGGTTTTGAACCCGCGAACTCGGGTGTGAGAGATCACTGCGGTAACCACTCACCTGTCGACGCCGATTAAAAAATTAAATCTTGGAAATAGCAAAACTATGAAGCTAAATAACCCCTTACGTCTAGGAGGCGTAATGAGGTTTGTTAGTATACCCCTCACGCGCCTCCTAAGCTAGTAAGGTTTTTGTAAATTAGAGGCTACTTACAGTAGAGCTTTATGGCCCAAGCGACAGAGTTGAAGGGTTCAGTATATGATGACTGAGTGGAAACACATAGACTTTGTAGAAAATATTTAACATTTAATTGTAATTGATTGGGAAATAAAATGTATCTAAGCCAATGATATTATACAGCGTTTCAATACCTGAACGCTCATTAAGGAAATAAGTAATTACGTATTTCATCCTGATATGCTAGATTTGATGTTATATTTACATCCCGGTTATAACACAATTGATATGGTTGCTTCATAAATATTTAGTCAGGAATTATACAAAACTAGAAGAGTTCCTGCGGCTTTGCTCACGTACATTTTGTATTAGATGTACAATTTTGCTTCCGCCGTATTCCAATAGTTGAGTTTAGCGGTATGTGGTGGTGCAAATAAACAGATGACGTCATACAATAAGCTTGGGCATTTGTCAACATAACCCCATCGAAACATTAGTCGTTATGTGTCCGCAACGTAAAGTTATACTAGGTTGAAAATGTCAGTTTACAAGCCAAATTAACGCCATTTGCTAGAGGTTTTAATTTTCTGCTTCAATGTGAAGAAATATACGGGTGAGATTATAGAATGCTCTAAAATACTTATGGCGCGACCACTATTTGTGAAAACGTGTCGTGAATGGTTTCAACGCTTCAAGAACGGTGATTTTGACATCGAAGACCGACACGGCGGTGGACGGGAGGCTTTTAATGATGCAGAATTGAAGGTATTACTTCATGAAGACTCGCATCAAACGCAAGAAGAATTGCCACGATCAAAATTGGATCGACTATCACAACCGCAATACAACGAGAGACATGTCAAAGAGATTTTGCAGGATGACAATGCTCGACTCCATGTCGCAAAGTCGGTCAAAACAAATTTGGAAACGTTAAAATGGATAGTCCTGCCCCACCCTCCCTATTCTCCAGTCATTGCTCCCTCCGACTTGTTTCGATCATTGGCACGCGGTCTGGCTGACCAGCTTTTTCGTTCTTATGAAGAAGACAAAAATTTGATAGTTACATGATGCCTCAAAAGATGAGCAGATTCTTCAATGTGGGATTCGTAAGTTGCCCGAAAGATGGGAGAAAGTAGAGACCAGCGATGGAAAATATTTTGAACCGTAAATGTAAACTATTGTTTTACAATAAAGCCTCGAAGTTAAAAAAACGGCGGAAACAAAACTGTACATAATACGTCTGCAACTTTATTCTTTCTCACATTCTTATTGATATCCAGTGTGAATGTTATCCAATAATGTTGGATGTTTGATAGAGCTGGTACTTCCTTATTTTCACTGGTGATATTTAGTAAAACGTTTTAGAAAACACCGATTTCCCATTTCACTACCTTGAGGGTCAATTTTCTAAAAATTCTTTCTCGATTATTTCTCGTGTCACACTCTTCCCAAGCCCCGCCTCCAGGGGCGTAGTACATCTCATGTGGTCTGAAGGACATATAATGTCATTCGAAATACGATTAGTCAACTCACAATACACAAAGAAATGGATTCGATCCTAATATCAGTATTTTTACGTTATTTTCGCATTTCGTACTTCCCACCCCAAGCGCTATGTATACTGTGCCTCTGTATAATTTCAACTTAAACTTAACGGCACTGGAATCTTCGAAATTTCATTAACCCTAAAACTATGGATCCGATGCAATTTTCATTTTTCATATTTCAGTATACTTTTCAGTTTTCATTTTGTATCTACACTCATTTCCACCGCTTTCCCGGCCCAGGGGTACTAGTGATTTCTTTCTTCCTTGAGGGAAAAATTTGGATTCCACGATATCGGGATTTCCCTATCAACTCAGTGTTGCCGAAAACTTTGACCTCGTCACTGATATCTATCATATAATTTATACATAGTGTCCCCTTCCCTAGGGATGCTGGGTTTTATACGGCCTGATTATGGACTTTGTCGCCTTCGAGAATGTCACTACTAGTTTCACCGGCCACGAAAACTACGATCTCAACACTAATATCGGTCACTTTCGATTCATACACGACAAACTTTATGGTAAAAAAAGCAGTTAAAAATAGCATATGACCAAGCGGAGGACAATAAATTAATTTACTCTCCGGAAGCACGCATGGGGTCATCCTATCAATTCCGATCAAAGGCTCTAAGAAAGAGGTGGGTTTAATATTTCACACACTCCTAACAATAAATATAGTTCGGTACGTGTTATAATATTAACGTAATACCAACAAATGTGTATTTAATATAACACGAGAAAAGAATTTCAAAAGTACGTATTATTATCAAACTATAGACCATTCGCAAATTATTGATGAAAAATCGTAACTATTAAATAACGCTGAATTCGATATTTAGTATTTCAATGGATGCCGCCTCTAGGCAAGACCCTAGCGAGTCTGTATAAAAAATTCACCTCTTTTCGAAGGAAAACCGAGTACACACGGGCCAAGATGGGGCTACAGAATTTATGTACACAATCGTGCCAAAGTTGAGTACATATCAAGCTAAACTTATATGAATAAAAACAATACAAGCATACAGAAAAATAGTTTTTAATTGTTATGAATTGTTTTTAAAGTACTGCAGTAATGGCGTGATAAAGTACAAGACGACTTTAAGTTTTACTAAAATCACTCAATTCTCTTACACTGTAAAAGCACTGGTGCAAAAGGAAACTTTAAACCGCGGATTTGAAGAGATGCACCTTAATAATGTGTTGTATATTTTGGGGGAGGGAATTATACAGAACGATTCCCAAGTGATATGACCCTTTTTGGCAACGGGTTGTTGACACTCTAGGACGCTGAATATGATTCGTATTCCGAGTATTGTCTTCGTAAACAAGACTTTTGTATGAAGGAACGGTGGCGTTACAGTACATTTGTCTTAACAAACACGACCGTTTCAAAAATATAAAGCAGGGCAGTGCTAAAATATTTAATTTTCTTAAATAAATATTTACAAGAGTTTCGAGGGTGAGATTTGCAAATTATCCTCTTAAATTTTGGAAGTTAGGACGCTCGCACCGGAATTGCTCCAGAAGATAACGCCGTATCGTAAATGGGAGTAAACGTATCCGAAATATACGCAACGGGAAATACGTGAGCTAGCAATATTAACTAAGATTAGTAATGCGTAACAGACTTTACTTAATTTGGAATTCAGATTACGTGACAATTCCATTTGAGGATATCCTGAATATGGAGACCTAAGAACTTTCTATTAGTAACAGTTTTTTATTGTGTTCCGTTTAACGGAAGAAAACCCGTAAGACTTTGTGATACTATTGTGAAATGACACTGTTTTGTCAGTGTTTGCAATAAGACGATTTGCATGAAACCAAGCCAAAAGGTTAGACAAAACTTCTTGAGAATTGGCGTGTTTATATAGTAAATTAGTGTAATAATAAAAAACAACCATTTTTCAATCCGATGAGGAGGATGACATGTTCACATACAACAAAAAGAGTATAGGGTAGAGAATTGAATCTTGGGGAGCTCTGCGAGTAAGAGGTTTCGTTTCTGAAAGGGAATGCTAAAGTTCTTTATTTTTAGTAAATGTTAGATTAATTTTACATTTCACTCGTTCCCACCCCAACACAAAACGTGTATATTCCTTATAGGGGTGATCGTGTACTTGTGTGAATGTGAGGGTATCACTTCAGTGGTTCCAAAAATAATTTATTCAACATAGGTCGTTCTTTGATTACTTTTATCTGCCTCAGATTCCCATGCTAACCCAACGGTGCTAGGGGTATATTATCTCTCATGTGGGCTGATTGTAAACTTACAATTCATTGGATGCTTCCATATCCATCTTAATGACACCGAAAAGTTTGTTTTGGAATCTAATATCAGATTTTTCCATTATTTCCACATGTCACCCTCTTCCCACCCTCTCCCAAGGAGTGCGAGGGATGTTTTACCCACAGTGTTTGTTGTCCAATAGTCTGTCATCTATATATCAAGTTTGGTTGAAATTTCTCGAGGTATTTTAGAGTTATGGTGGAATACATAAAACATTCCAATCCCCATTTCACCCTGTTAGGAATGGATTTCACCCTGTTAGGAATGGATGTCTACACTCTAAAAGGAACCTACTTGTCAAATTTCAAGTTTGTATGCTTAACAGTTTCTGAGATTTGTGGATGAGTCAGTCAATAAATCCATTTGTCAGTCAGTACGTGAGTGGTATAAGTTTTTGTGTCATAGCTGATTGCTGAGCACTCTAGCACTCCATTGACTATGACGTGTAGACGCGCAGATGGATTTTCCAGCTACGGAGAAAACAGTTCACATGGGGTATAAAAGGGACGCCTTTGCTGTGCTAGGTAGTTTTTTTAATGGAAAAGTTAAAGGGAGAAAAATTCTCTTTTGGTGACGGAGAGGAGCTTTTAGATGGGACAGTTTGCGGTGGACGGCTTCTCCTTTTGGTCACGGATGCGGAGAGTGACTGCTTTTTTTGGTGGCGGATGCGTATCCCCATGGGTTTTGTGATAATTTGGTGCTTCCAAACGGTCATCGAACTCGCCGCTGATACTGAACCCTGCACTCCACAGCGTTGAACTCGCACCGTCAGTCTTGCACCACTGTCGCTGTCACTGAATCTGGTATGTGCATACTCTGATGTCGTGCCAAATATTATTATGCGTGCGTGTAGTGCTGAGAAGCAAAGTTCAATTTTTTTGTCAAGAAGATTTTGGATGGAAAAGGACCCTGATTTTCAAAGTGTTGCAATCATCGTTGATTTCATGAAAGGTAGTTTCCTTGACATTGGAGCATTTTTTCAATAAATGCTCATTCTATTTTACTGCTAGAAAATATTTGGGAAAGATTATTCCTGAATGATATGCGCCTTTTTTGGGAAACATTGCTTGACACGGCAAGGCGATGAATATTAGCCTTATTAAAAGTGTAGTGTTGGTGAACTAAACTATTTCTTTTAAAGCAGGGGTGAGAGTTTAATGATTCTGTCCTAAAAAACACGACTACTTCATAAATGTATATGAAAGGGTAAGGGATAATATTTAATTCTGGAAATAAAATTTTCCATGAACTTCGGGAACGAGATTTACATATAATCCGAACTATTATCTTTTGAATTCTAAAAGTTTGAATGCTCTGAGCAGATTGACACAAAAAGATAATGTATCGTAAATTAGAAGAAGGATTTGCAAAATACACACAGCGAGAAACGTGTTGACTTACTATGTTGAGTAAAATTCGTAATGCATTATACAATTTGTTTAATTTGGAATTCAGATTATCAATGTGGCAGTTCCATTTGATGTGGTCCTGATTATTAATACCTAAAAATTTGGTTATTTGGTAATTGGTTATTTGGGTTAAATTAAAGTATTAAATCGGCCACAGTCCTGGGCCCTTAATCAGAAATGATGTAACGATCCCTTGTTACTTTCCCGAGAGTAAGTTAGTTTATTATCCCCGCGTGGTCATACGCAGTTTGTAACTGCTTTTTTTACAATAAAGTTTGTCATTGATACTATTTATCGAAAGTGATGTAGGAGGAAAATATTTCGTTACACGTATTGTGAAATGGCATGTATACTGCTTTATCAGTATTGACGATGAGGCAATTTAAATGAAGCCATGATGAGAGGATAGATATAACTTATTGCGCATTGAAATGTTTACATAGTGGATTTGTGTCATCAGCAAAGAGCACCATTTTGTAATAGGGCGTGGTGGATGACATATCGTTTACATGCAATAAAAAGAGGGTGGGGTCTAAAATTGAGCCTTGAGGAAGTCCGCAAGTATATGGATTGGTTTCTGAAAGTTAATGTGGAAATATATTATATCAACAAGGGCTGATTCCTACCTTTCAAGAAGGAAATTAAACACTCATATGCAAATTAACGAATGCCGCTTGAATGCAGTTTTGAGAGAAGAATTTCTTGATCGATTACATCGAATGCATTTGATAAATCAAGAAAAATACCTTGAGGGTTATATCCCTGGTCAAGAGAATTGATTACATCACTTCAAAAATAAAATATGGTGCTGTTAGAGGAAACAGACTTCCTGAAACTGTGCTGAGAGAACAATATTATGTGGTAAGAAGTCTAAAATTCGGTTAAGTGATTTCCAGGATTTTTGAGAAAGACAATAGACCGATATTTCCAACATAACATTTATTTCCTTTCTTGAGTAATAGTTTCACTTTAGCTTTCTTAAATTGTCAGGATGCACACCATGTGACTAGGAGCTTTCATCTATCCCTGCTTAAGATTTATTTTTTATGAACTGGTGACACTCGTAATGTCACTAATGTTAGTTTCGGAAGTGAACATATAATCCGGTACGCTTGCGAATGTATTTGATGGACATTGATTTTGAGTCTCATTTCGATATTTTACCTCTTTCTGAGAAGTAAAAATTGCGATGTCCTTTGGATTTGACACGGTTTTTCCATTGTCTAGTTAGGAAGTAATTTTTAGCAATTTTCTGAAGAGGATGTGTAATTTTATATTACACTCTAATTAATTACTCTAATTAATTAATTACTCCAATAACAATACTCTAATTTATACAAAACAAACTTAATATTGGAAATTACCGACCAATACCTCTACTACTTCACTTTCTCAAAAATCCTAGAAAAATTGTTCTATAAGCGTCTTCTAGATTTTTTTAATCAAAAAATAACATTCTCTCTGACGACCAACACGGTTTTAGGAAATCCTTTTCCACTACAAGCGCCATATTTTCCTTCTTAAACGATGTTACCACATCTCTAGACAGTGGAGAAAATCCTCAGGGTGTTTTTCTTGACTTATCCAAAGCATTCGATGTCATCGATCACGGAATTCTCCTTTCCAAATTGCATTCTTTAGGCATTCGTGGACTTCCACAACAATGGCTAAATTCTTATTTAAAAGATAGATCAACAGGTCGAAATATCGTATACTAAAAATAAAGTACTTCACCATTGCCTTTCAGAAACAAAGCCACTAACTCGCGGAGTTCCCTAAGGGTCAATTCTCGGTCCTATACTCTTTTTATTGTATGTGAACGACATGTCATCATCCACATCAGATTGCAAAATGGTTCTTTTTGCCGATGACACTAATCTACTATGTAAACACGCCAACGCTCAAAACGTTTTGTCTAACCTTTCGACTTGGTTCCATGCAAATCGTCTCATTGTAAACACTGACAAAACAGTGTCTATGTCATTTCACAATAGTATCACAAAATCTTTACCTCAGGTTTCTCTTTCTTTAAACGGATCACAATTAAAAACTGTTACGAATACAAAATTGTTAGGTCTCCATATTCAAGACAACCTCAAATGGAATTGTCACGTTGACAATCTTAATTCCCAATTAAGCAAATTGTGTTATGCATTCCGATCTTAGTTAACGTAGTTAGTCCACGTATTTCCCGTTGCGTTTATTTTGCAAACGTTTACTCCCATTTACGTTACTGCATTACCTTCTGGGGCAATTCCGGTCAGAGTATTCAAACTTTCAGAATTCAGAAGAGGATAGTTCGGATAATTTGTATATCTCACTCCCGAATCGCTTGTATCCATTACATGTAATTTCTGTTGAGAAATGAAAAAATGGTACATTGACTTTGCTGAAGAAGTATTTTCTCAAATTGTTACGTCTCCTCCCTTCATTTCCACTTTTTTTCAGCCAATTTCTTTTCATCCTCTATCCAATTCGCCTGTGCATAATATTCTATTGGGGTTTCCCACAGACTAGCCCAAAACTCTGTTGCTGCTTCTATTGTTAGTCCCACATCTAGATCATTTATAGCAGGACCTTGTAGTCAACGGTAGAACTTCTGATTGTAAGAGAATAACCGGTTTTGTGTTTTCCTTTCCTCGCTCTTTTTGTATCGACGCAACGTTTTGGTATACACTGCTAGCTTCTGAACCCGTATGTCAATAATTTCAGCCAGCGTCTTTTCATCATCCAAGCCAGTTATCTGGTGTGGTTGAATAATCTTTCGTATGTGTCGTACCAGCCTGTTAGAACGGTCCCCTCTCTTGTACTGCGTAAGCCGACGTATCTCACATCGTAAACTTTTGAAGTTGTTTTCTAGACGCTACTCCCAAGGAGGACGTGCTCTTTTACACCGTTGATCGTTGCTTCCATATGGTACAACTTTCCTTCCCACAACCTTCACAATAGCAACTGCTGTACAGTATGTAATAAATTGGACTTAATCAAGTCCATTTTCTTCTGCCAATGCTTCCGGTATGAGTTTGGAGTTAAGGTGATTAGTTATTATGCTTAGTTTAACAGAAGTGTTCATCCTAGGAACTCTTGGGCGAATACATGGGTCTGTCCCGTACCACTCTTCCATTGCTTGATGAAAGTAATATTCTGCTTTTCCAGAAAGGTCAGCGTACTTTCCAGGTCTTCCTTGACTTTGCAGCTCTAGGTGTTGTGGTAACTATGAGATCTAATCGTAGTTCTGTCTATTGGCATCTGGTTCAGTTGCCATCTTGTGGATGACCATTTTGTCTGTCTTGCCATCTTGTAGATGGCAGCTCACCTGACATTTAACTCTTTCAAGTTATTGGGTTTTCTCGTCAAAATTGCTCTCTTCCTATCAATTAAGTTATGTTCCATTAGTCTTGGCGCAAGCTCCGGAAATTTATCCACAAACTTGCGTAACAGTGTCGGTCTTAACATAGTCATATAAGTTTCCATTTTCGTAATAAGATAGTATATGCGCATGACTTCCTTGTTCATTTCACTTGACCATTTGATACGCCTTCTCAGTAGACCCGCGGCAGTGCTTGCAGGTTGTGTTTTCTGCAAAACAGACCCCGCTGGTACAGCATGGAGATCTAGGATGCTACCGTTGCCACCTTGGATAATATCTTCGTGTATCCGCTCACCCGGTTGCCGTGGTTCCTTCCTCTTCGCTGATCCACGGCTACCATCAGCATCAGAGTGGGGCTGTCGTCTAGTCGCATCGGCTGCAGTCCCTTTGGCCGTTGAGTCCGAGGCTTGGCTTCGCGTATTGGGAACCAGCTATCACTAGTGTAGGAGGTTAACCATTCACCAGATTTCCAGGGCCCCGTTAGTCAACTATGTACACAAGTGTTCGTATACTCTGTCCGGCAGCGCCCACTCTAGGGGAGGGAAACCCGGACATTTGTCTGGGGCGCCATTTTGGCTGTAAGTGCGAGAAAAATATTGATGTGTTAATTCCCAATTAATAGAAAATTTCACAATCCGATTTTTTCGTTCGCTTAAAATTTACAGTGCGTAGCTTATTTATACTGTTTATGTCTGGAAGCTAAAAATATTTACAATTCTTGATTCTAAAGAAAACAATCATAACATTTAATGTCGTGAGATTGTGATACATATCACAATATTGAAAGATTTCAGAGATATAAAGATGGACGGTGATTAATTTTTTTAAAACAATTATTATGGAAATCTATGTTAAACATATTAAACAATGAGTTGACTATAAACTTATAAAAAATCTAGTAATTTTTTATAATTTCGAAAAGGAAACATTTTATAAACTGATAATTTATTTTATCAATAAATTAATGCAGAATTTGTAAAGGGCGCTGCTTGAAATTGTTTGAATATGCTTGCACTTCTCTTAATACAATAACACGCGAGCAGAGTACTAATTCAACTAATGCTCTATAAAGCTTCTTTAAGGCTCTAATTCAACAACCGTTATAACAGTCAGTCGAAATAATCTCGGTATAAATATATAAATTTATTGTCAAAAAAGAAGTATAAACTGCGTATGACCACGTGGAGGACAATAAACTAATTTACTCTCAGGAAGCAAGCAAGGGACCATCCCATCAATTCCGATGAAGGGCCCTAAGGCAGAGGTGGATTCAAAACTTTCAGCAAAAATTCCTAGATAAGATAAAAAGTTAACTGCGAGTTATAATACTAATATGTCAATATGTTTGTAATTTAACACAAAAAATTTATTTTACTTTTACAAATTATTATCGAACTATAGATTATTCTGAGTATAGTGTTTAAAAATCAACATCACTAAATTCACAATTTATTGTTACAATAAACACGCCCCTGGACAAAGCCTAGAGAACCTGTATAACAAATCCGCCTCTACCCGAAAGAAAACCGGAGCAAAACCTGGGCCAGGATGTGCCCGGGTTATACAATTACTTGTCCTGACTGACTGATTGACAGACTATCAAGGCACAACCTAAAACATGGTCAACCCCAAGAAACCCCTAGGGAAGAGGATGACATATAATAATTGCTGTAAAATACATATATCTCTGACGCATCCAGTTATATCAGTTATAGGCTGAGATGAACAGCGTTAATTTGGTGTATTTTATTTGCAGAAACAATATTAAGTATTTGCAGATATTCTGATTATAGGTGGAATTTTCACTTATGTTTTTCTCTTTGTGTAACATCTCTCAATTTGAACTCGCAAATATTGTTATAATTTTACATGGATTCATATAATGCTTTATTATCAGTGGCAACTACACCATGGGCTCTTGTTGTTGACGAGCCCTTAAAGCCCCACAAAAGAAAGAAGAAGAAACTACACTAAAGACCACGGACTTACAAAATTTTATTTGTGAAACTATTTCTTCCTTATGTAATAATTTAATATTCACAACCAATTAATACCATTGCTTATAATTCATAGTAAGTTAATAGCATAATTATTTCTCAATTTAAAGCGGCCTTGACAGTGCTTCATTAACCGTAATACTATGTGATAATTAACCTTTTGATTTAATTATTCTTTAAGTAATCCGAAAAAAAAAGAATTACTGTTATTATTTACGTAAATTCATTTCTCGCATTCTTAGAATTCGCTAACAATACGAAACTCATTAACCACGCATTGTCGCCTTTCAGCGTGATCTCTCTCAACTTTCATTACATCAGGTACTGACGTATTATATTCACCATTGAATAGTTTGTTATATCGTTATCAGTCTAAATTCAGTATTCATGTGAATAAGACACCCCTTGCACGCTTAAAGGGGCGAGACAATGACCGCGAAAAAAATACTGCAAAGGAGCAATTTGCGTCGATTCCATGTAATAAATTTATTGTCAAAAAACAGTACAAACTGCGTATGACCACGTGGAGGACAATAAACTAATTTACTCTCCGGAAGCAAGCAAGGGACCATCCCATCAATTCCGATCAAGGGCCCTAAGGCAGAGGCGGATGGTTTGAAGAGTTTCTAAGATAAATAAATATACTACCAATGTCGTTATGTTTTTGTTCAGATCACATGGACGCACGGTACCCTTAATCTTATAAATAAAAATGTAGCCTGCGTATGTTTGTGTTCGCAAAACTCGAACTTCTGTCAAACTTCCACCATTAATGGGTAACATTTTCATTGGATGTCAATGTGAGAAAGAATAAAGTTACAGACACATTACAAAATCCACGCGAGCAAAGCCGCGGGTACTCAGCTAGTAACACATATAAAAAGAAAAAATATATTTTAGACAACTGTTTTGTACTGCTTGATTATCAACATTATCATGTTAATGTTTCTTTCTAAGTATATTGAAATTTAATTCCTTTTATTGACATTTAAATAAAATGATTTGATTTTTAATAAAAAATATGTACCTTTATTTAAAAAATTTATAAATATTTTAAGGGGCGGCAATTTATGTTTTTGTCCCGGGCGACGTCACCGCTAGAGCGGGCGCTGGGCACCGGGTGATATGTGGGAAGCAAATTTATAGTCTCGGACGTGGGTTGGATTTCTGCCACCCTTATTATTATTATTTAATAATGACCAAGTTAAAGAAATTTAATAAAACTTAAAGAAACATTGTGTTCATTTCAACCATTTATTTACAAAAGGCACGAAAAATTACCTACTTGTAATTCTTTTTAATAAGAAATTTTTGTTGTTCTGAAAATGCTGTTTCCCATTAGCAGTGTACAAATAATATATTTTACTTGAAATAATGTGGGATCTTTAGAATTATAACGCCGAATAGACATTTTAATTATGCATGAGTACTAACATACTGCAAGAATTATATCAGTTTGATAAGACACACAGCTTTGGTAAGACTGGGCAGATGAAACATGTGAACATGACATAAATATATCAGAAAATTGAAAATAAAGAAATGTAGCATAAAATGATTAAACATTACACATCAAAATATTCAGATGAATGAGAACTAATTGTAACCCATGATAAGAATTCACACTAGAAGCAGACTCTCCAACTGGGATATTGTTTCTTTTACAAATTATTTGCTTTTTAGTCCTTGTTTCATGATACATTTTTTTGTTTTTATCATTTCTTCAAATGCTCCTTGACAAAGTGATTATTGTCCATTTTCATAATGCATTTTTTTGTTTTGTTTTATAATTTCTTCAAATGCATATTTCTTCTTCAATAAACATTTGTATTGGAATTTAATGGGTGCTAAGAACCTTTTTGATACAGGTGAGCAAAAGGCGATTGAATTCAACACTTTTCGATATTTCTCCAGTACTTTCCAAGACACATGCCTCAGAGGCGTTTGGGTTCTTAAACTAATAAAAATCCAGGGGTAACAAGAAATTTGTTTCATCTGTGAAGATAATTAAATGGGTTTTGTTTTCACAGGTCTTTGAAAACAATTAAAATATTCAAATAAGTTAAAACAATTAAGTATAAGAAAATAAACTGCATCTGAAAGTAAAGTGTGATTGCACCCTGCTTTATACTAAGAAGCTACATGGCCAACCATGTTTGATATTAAATTTCATATCTTGATCCCAACAAGAAATTTGTTTCATCTGTGAAGATAATTAAATGGGTTTTGTTTTCACAGGTCTTTGAAAACAATTAAAATATTCAAATAAGTTAAAACAATTAAGTATAAGAAAATAAACTGCATCTGAAAGTAAAGTGTGATTGCACCCTGCTTTATACTAAGAAGCTACATGGCCAACCATGTTTGATATTAAATTTCATATCTTGATCCCAACAAGAAATTTGTTTCATCTGTGAAGATAATTAAATGGGTTTTGTTTTCACAGGTCTTTGAAAACAATTAAAATATTCAAATAAGTTAAAACAATTAAGTATAAGAAAATAAACTGCATCTGAAAGTAAAGTGTGATTGCACCCTGCTTTATACTAAGAAGCTACATGGCCAACCATGTTTGATATTAAATTTCATATCTTGATCCCAACAAGAAATTTGTTTCATCTGTGAAGATAATTAAATGGGTTTTGTTTTCACAGGTCTTTGAAAACAATTAAAATATTCAAATAAGTTAAAACAATTAAAAACTAACTTTTTTCCTAAAAATAATTGTTCTAAAAAATCCAATAGCATTATCTGAATGAGCATGAAAATAATTAAAATTACAATTAAAAAATATTTATCAGAAAAATACAATTACATTTAACTTTTTGATGAAAATTTCCATTAAGAATTTGTTTCAGTAATGAAACAACTACAAAAATATTTCCAGGAAATGCTGTCCAGAAGTTCATAGTACCATAGGTAGAATGATGTAACATTTTATTGAAGCTGGCGATCATGAAAAATTTTGGGGCTGATTTGACGTGGAACTGGAATGCCCCATGTTATAAGTGTAATATATAATGATGCTGCTGAGGAGTGAATATAATATTGGTTTTCAACAGATGTTAATAGGGCTTCGAGAAGGAATATTCGAACCTAAATCACAAAAATTTACACAAGTGGGAAATAAGCTGTTACACAAATAAATGATAATAATAATAAATTTATTGTCAAAAAACAGTACAAACTGCGTATGACCATGTGGAGGACAATAAACTAATTTACTGTTTAAGCAACAAATACATTCTTACACTATAATAATTATAAAAATTTGTGTGTATTTTATTTACAAAATTTCTAATTATAAAAATGTATGGTTTCCAATTTATATTTATTTCTGTCGAAGAAATTTCACTGTGTGGTGTTAAGCACAATATGTATTACTGAACTTGCTCTCAACCTAATATCATTCTTTAATTTCATTCATTTGACAAAAATTTGTCAGGTTTTAGAGGAAAGTGTAGTGAAAAGCAAGCACTAAAACTGACTTAAAATTGGTTTTTAGATGAAGATTAAAGAATAAAATATTTTTTAGCGATAACTTTTTTTCTAAATATTTAATGTTCCTGGAAATACTGTTTTTTTAAATAGTTTTCAATAACATGAGCTTAAATGCTCTTCGATCAATCATTTCAATCAGTCACTGAGAAAATGTAAATTATCGGGAGAATTAAATGTTTGGCACTTTGTTTATTTTTTGTTGCAATGATCCAGATAAAACCAGTAAAGTTTTGAGTAAAGGATTTAAATCTTAAGAACTATGTGACTGGTTCATTGTATATTTTAATGCTCTTAACAGCATCTCTACAGTGAATTTTAGATTGACTTATCATGGATAATTGGTGCACTTCCTGAAATTTATCCATTCTAGGAAGTCTTTTTTGTCACAGAGTGAAGATTTTGAATTATGAAAAGCAACATGGGCAGCAAAAAACTCAATATCACTTACACCAAGAGGTTGTTACTTACACCATTAAATGAGATAAAAACATATTGATATTATGTTCCCTGTTGCTTTACTGGCTTCTGGAATTCTACTCTGTATGAAAGGATTCATAGTTTATGATATAGGAGTTGACAAATAATTTGTCTTCACCTTGAGTGGTGCTGGAACATCTCTTTCTTTCTTTGATTTTTTAAATGAAGAATTGATATTTGTCTACATTCACAAGTCATAAATATATTAAACATTGAAGGTAATAATTAATGTCTGTAAAGACATAAGTGTGGGCCTACTTACCCATTTTGAAACAGATCTCAACAAGCTAGAGAGCATTTTCAAATAGTGTTTTGCTCTAAGACAGTGGGATTTTTTAGTTTTATTTATGAGCTACCTTCATTAACTAGAATGCATTTCTTAATTAACCAATAAAAACTTGTGGTGTAGAGAGACAATAAAAACTTGTGGTGTAGAGAGACAAGTTTTTATTGTAGACAGCCAATAAAATAAAAGAACATCAAAGAATCAAATGAAAAACATAAAAATTCTCTACTGATACCTAATGGCATAAATGTGTTAATTATACAGTCCAATATGTTTATCTTATCATTACAAGTGCAAAAATAAATACATATGTAAATAAACAAAAATTAACATGCACATGCATCACCTATTACAGAGAAGGAAAATGGAGGGAAAAGTAAAATCAATAGGAATATTAATACTCGTGAACAGTTGATAAAATTGTTTTAATTTATAACAAAATAAATAGGTAAAGGATTAGATATAATTAGGTAACAGTTAACTTCACTAACAAACTGATTAAGACCATTCCATAATACTGCACAAACTTTTGTACTGACCCTAACACAACTGAACATAATTCAGAATTATTTCAAGAATATGACAAGTTCCCAGGTTATTTAGTTAGTATTATACTGTACAGGGCTTATACCATTAACCAGCACAGGCTAACTACTTAAATAACTTGTTGTTCCATGCTTTTCCAGATATCACCAATAAAGAAAACTATTAAAAAAAAACAACAAATCAATTAGTAAGAATAGTCTTTTTTATTGTGGCATCGTCAGATTTAATCCATTTACTGAGAGAAAGAGCTACTTCATTTCCAGCATCTAAAACAAATGCATGGCGATTATTAGTAGTAAGAGCTTGAACTTGAGGATGAGATTTCTTTAAGTCCTCATAGTAACTTAGTGGCACCCAACCATCAGTGGTACTAAAATAAAATAAGAGTTTATCTGATAGTTGATCAATTAATACATGATCCAGTTCATTCACTTTCTCCATTTCATCATTTGCCAAAAAAAATACATTCTTTAAAGCTCTTGGATTTATTAGTTTCATTGCTGGCCGTATCATCTTGGTATTTTCACATTGTACAAGGAAATATCCATACAAAAGTGTCTTCCGAATTAGAATGGGAAGAAGAGTAAAAATCCAACTGAGAAATACTAATACAGGTGCAACATATTGCACAAACCCTGTATAAAATTTTCCATTAGGAGAAGTTTTCATTTTTTGAATAGTAGGAAAAAGAAGGTATGCCTTCTTTACTTGCGAAGTTATTTCAGGATGCTTTTTCATGACTTCTAAAATCATGTAAGTTCCAATTGAATGACCCACAAAATGAATATTGACATGCGATGGAATGTACTTTTTCACGAACTCAATTTTATGTTTCACTTGGCCCTCGAGAGTGTATAAATCACGATTTGATGACAACGGTGGTATCATGACATCTTTTCCAACCTCATGACCAGCATGTGACAACATCCACACAGGCATACGTAGATTGGCATGAATGGCTTCAAGAAAATCTTTGTAAAATCCTGTTACACCAGGGTTACCTGATATACATACAACAATATCCGTGAGATTGGCTAGATCGTCCTCAATCCAACCACCCCACGTACAGACGTACGTAGGAACACCATTTACATTCACTATACCTTTCTGCATATTCACAAGAAATTCGTGCAACGTAATTAGATGGTCATATAAGTGAGGAATGAACGTCAAAAGCGTCTAACCTCTTCGATTCCTACTGTTCAAGTTATCAAACTTATTTGATCAGCTGTGACCAGGCTGTGACCATGACTTTCCCGTTACATACTTTCATTTCACGCAGACTTCACGACAGGTTCAGTCCAAAGAGCGTTACACTTGTCTCTCACCTTGACCATCTCGTGTTTACTCCGAAGTTCAAGTTTACATTGCCAACATAGTAACATGTAATTTGCTGTCCTCGGGGAAAAAATTGACGCTTTCAGGGAGGCTTCGTGAGCTCAAACGAAATATGAATAGACCTATTTATTTGTTTATACTGTTCGTAGGAAATGATATTTCGAGAGAAAACTTTTCTAAAAGGAATTAATTTAATATGCGTATGTGTTGTTACAAATTTTTTTCAACACAATGGAATCTTTATGGGTTTACTCCCATGACTAGGCATGTGCATAGGGTCAGCAGTAAGACTATTCTAATTTTTTTTTATCTCGAATTTTGAAACATTGAATGGTCAAAATTTGGCAAGTTAATGAAATAAATATAAATAAATAAATTTATTGTCAAAAAACAGTACAAACTGCGTATGACCACGTGGAGGGAAAAAAAACTAATTTACTCTCCGGAAGCAAGCAAAGGACCATCCCATCAATTCCGATCAAGGGCCCTAAGGCAGAGGCGGATTCAAAAAATTCAGCAAAAATTCCTAGATAAGATAAAAAGTTAGCTGCGAGTTATAATACTAATAGA
>NNCF01132247.1:0-11459 GCA_002313205.1 Laupala kohalensis | reverse complement strand
AGGAGAACAAGGGGGGAAGGATGAAACTGTTTGGATATTTACAGCATGGATGGCAAAATCGGTGGAGCCCAACAGATAATGAATGATATTAAGGGATATATGGGTGTATTAAGGACGTAACGTTTGTGCAGGAGAATAGGATATGGTTTAACTCAAGTAAAGCACTTCCGGAATTTATGGCAGAACATGGGGATATCCGCGTGTATATGGCGCGAATGAGAAAGGCGGAAGAGGAGATGAGTCCATGTGGAAAACAGCGAGAAGCACCTCACCATTTGCTACGGGATTGTGCGATATACGCAGAGGAGGCGTTGGTTTATTTGACAATTCACGCGCCAGGACGTAATGGACAGGAGAGTATTAAGTTAAATGAAACAAAGACGAAGTACTTACTATAAGAGGAGTATTTAAATAAAGTATGTTTAGTATTAACAGCAGTTCGGGTAGAAGAATAAACAGAGCATAAGACAAAATACTGAGAGACTCCCGTATCGCTACAGACGTGGTGACCAAGAACAAAAGAAAGAAAATAATATAAAGAGCTATGACGCCTGAAATGTTGGAACGAACGGACACTTATTAAATAAATATAAATATATAAATAAATTTATTGTCAAAAAAGCAGTGCAAACTGCGTATGACCACGTGGAGGACAATAAACTAATTTACTCTCCGGAAGCAACCAAGGGACCATCCCATCAATTCCGATCAAGGGCCCTAAGGCAGAGGCGGATTCAGAAGTTTCAGCAAAAATTCCTAGATAAGATAAAAAGTTAGCCGCGAGTTATAATACTAATAGAATGTCAATATGTTTCTCATGTAAAGCAAAAATTTACATGTACAAATTATTATGGAACTATAGATTATTCTGAGTATAGTGTTTACAAATCATAAGAATAAAAAAAACACTAAATTCACGATTTATTTTTTAATAAACGCGCCCCTAGACAAAGCCTAGAGAACTTATATAAGAAATCCGCCTCTACCCGAAGGAAAATCGGAGCAAAACCCGGGCCAGGAGGGGACAATAGAATTAATGTACACAACAGTGCCAAAGTTGAGTACACATAAAACTAAATTAATATGAGCCATAAGACAAAACAATCATGCAAGAAAATAGTTTTTGAAATTGTTATAAGTTATTTAAAAAGTACTACAGCAATGGCGTGATAAAGTACAAGACGGATTTAACTTTTTTTAAAATCAATAAATTATTTTACATTGTAGAAGCATTGGTGCAGGAGGTAGTTTTTAACCGCGGATTTGAAGAGATTCAATTTCTTAATATCTTTTATATTCTTGGGCAGGGATTATATTCAAAGTGATCCACGAACGACAATCAAACAAGTCAGTGCTCATCTTGATATCTCTAATGGTAGTGCTGACACACTTGTCCAGTAGTTAGCGAATTCAAAGGTGCCCACAGGGTTCCTCGAAGCCTAACTGAAGAGCATAATGAGTAAAAGAGAAACATCGGTGCGGAATTGCTTGCTCGTTAAGAAGTTGATGGTGACAATTTCTTGTCAAACATTTTCACAGACCATGAAACTTGGGTTCACCACTTGGAGTCTGAATCAACACGGAAATCAATGAAATCGCACCACACAACGTCTCCTTCGAAGAAGTTAAAAATAGTACCCTTAACTGGTAAAGACTTGGCTACAGTCTTCTGTGACTCTAAAGGGATTATTGTGTTCGATGTCCTCCCTCATGGTCAAACGATGAACTCCAAAATCTATTGTGGGACTCTTAGAAAATTGAGGAGACGATTCCAGCGCGCTCATGGCCACAAAAATGGGAACGCACTTCTTCTCCATGGCAACGGAAAATCACACACAAGTCCGCACAAACGAGAGGAGATCACAAAACTTTAGTGGACTGTTCTTCCTCATCGACCCTATAGCTCGGAACTCGCACTTTCTGACTTTCATCTCTTTGACCCACTGAAGGATGGACTCGGCGATATATGCGACGATGGGGAGGTTATTGATGTAGCAAGAACGTGGCTCAGACAGAGACCGTAGAGTGGTACCATGACGGCATACAGGTTCTCTCAGTGAGGTGGGAATTGAACGGAACTTACGTTGAAAATAGAGTTTTATAGCCATAGAAATGGAAAACTGTCGTATTTAAATACTGAATAAAACAATCCTGCTTTGAGAAAGAAGTGTTTTATTAATCATTGAAAGCCGTACGCAGCACGTATCGTATTTTGATTGATATCCTGCTTTGTATTAAAGTAAATAACACAATCTTGAGTAAATTATGGACAGAAAAATAATCTTGAATAATTACGTCTGTTGTCACGCATAACGGTAATTTAAACAGTAGTATGAATGAGAATATGAATATATCAATTACTCTCTCTCAAATTTTTCATATCTTTATGTCGGATATTTTATTTCATTAAATCATTGTATTTAGATTTTATTTTGTTGTTGTGTATTTTACTTGAAGAGTGGAAACCAAGTATGTTATTTACTAAATTCATAAAATTCTGTTATCTTCAAGTAGGAAAGAAAAAATAATAAATTCTGTTTATTTAGTTATTTTTAATTACATGAAATGACATAAGTTATTTTGATGGTTACGATATACAAAATCATGTCTTCTTTTTTCGAAGCACACACCTAAAATAAATAATATTAAATTCTTTCTTAGAACAATTATATGTACTTTACTTTAAACAAATGCAAAATAAGTTTTACAGTTTTAGAATTTGAAAATATACAATTCTACATTTTCACACAGTTTAAAGCACGAGTAACGTAATCATCACAAAATAAAATTGGTAATTCAATATTTACTTTCATAAATTCATCTTAAAACAGCAACTGTGTAACAAAATTTATTGCAACAAAATTTGTGTTTGTTTACACAGAAATCTATTGACAACCTGTTCTTTACGTCCATTACACAATGATCATAATAACATAAATTATTTTGATAGTTAAAATAAAGGTCATAAGTTATAATTTATTTATCCATTAACATCAACTTAAATGTTTTCGTTCTAACTAAAAAGACCAGAAATACAAACATTACTTAGTTCAATATTCTCAAATGTAAGTACACAGCAAATACAAAATGTATGAAATTACCATTAATCAGCAAAAAAGATGTATACTCTAAGTTTTTGTGATAAGAAAAAGTATTACTTCTTCCTCTAAAAACATTTTTTCAATGTGTTATCAAATTTAGTCTGCTTAAGAAATATATTTCCTTAAACCAATAAAATTTTCATGTCACAGTCTACAAATTCCGATGATTATGTTATTTTTTTCTACGTACCTGGGATGGTTAGTGCTCCTATGCTATGCCGTCATTAATAAATGCTTCATTGACTAAAATCATTAATTAAGATTGAATGTGTTAAATTTTTGGATTCTGCTTCCTGCTTTGAGTTTTTGAAGACTTATGTTCGGAGATGCTGCCGGATAAGTAGGAAATTTCTTATGAGGAATCCAGTTTTCTCCTTTGAAGGAAGGATACATTCCGATGAGTTTTGTGCGCAAGTTTCTTCCAACGCTGTATCCGTCCCACTTATTTCTGTTAAGTTCAATCGTATCTCCTACCTGGGGACATGAAAGATTATTTAAGTATAAGACATTTGGCTTTGGAATCACACAAACACAAACCTGATGTCATTCCAAATTTCAAGGCGCCTGCAAAGAAGACAACAAGCTGTTTAATTCTCCGAAAGCAAGGAAGAGGGTAAAAGGGAAAGAAAGCACGCGGAGATCTCGTCAGTTAGATCACAGTCCCCGTCGAATAATGACAACTCACCTGAGTAGGAATGGGACAACCGAGATAATTTCCTTATCTGTGAGGTGATTGTGTACACAAGCAAATGTTACAATTATAAACAATTAGCTATTGGGACGTCATGTATTTGATAGGTTCACTGATGATGCATCGGACCCGCGTCATGACAAGTCAGACACTAGGTATGCACTCTTCCAACTCAGATGATTCGCATCCAATTTATTTAATTAATTTTGTACATTTAACTTGATATTCCATTGATGTTGTACTTCAATAAACTGATTTCATTCCGCAAAGATCATCCCGAACGATGGAGTATTGCACTAGCTAAATCATACCTCAACATACGCCAAACGCGCACTGGATTGGAACGGTACGCTCGGACAGTCGATAGAATGTGTTCCAAAAGTTGTATTCAGTGTATTACGAAAAGAATGCGCGCACGGATGTGTCATCAGCGACCCGTATCTTCCGCCATTTGTAATAAGTTCGAGAAAAAGATGTGTTAAGTGGCTGTTAAGGTTACATGTACTGAATTTAGTCAAGAGACCGCCATCACGTTACTCTTCAAAATTATTAAAATTTACTGCTCAATTATCTGCGGAATGAATGGTTCGTATTTTATTCGGTAAACGCACTTTATTTTGTCTTCAACACAGAATTTGAAACAATTATATCCGCAAACCACATTTGATTCAACAAAGGAAATGGAATTTCTAAATCCACAAGAGAGTACTTTTCTAAAAAGGGGGTTCATGCTGCTCTAGAGTTGAGTATGCAAGTGCTATTGGTGATAGACCCTTCGCAGTTACTGATGCCATTGCATCACGTAGCCGTACCCCTCCCTCCCTTTCTCGAAGGCCGCGACCATTTCTTTCAATACTCGTCCGCGCCCACTATCGCATCCACACTCGTTCAGTTTGATTATGTTCTTGCTTGTTTCCCGATGTTCTTACAGTAATAGAGAAAACAACGATTATTCTAACAATAATAGCAATATTGTAATATATACAACGTTATTAAGTGAATTTGAAACAATTATAATAATGGTAATTTGTAGTTCAATCCATAATTTTTTGAATAAAGAAACGTTGTTCAAGTTAATTTGTTGTTTGAGTTACTTTTGTAAATAATATTGTTTCAGTTCACTCATTGATTATTGTCATCGAAGATTTGGTTCGGAAACCTGACTTGTTATTGGATAAATATATTGTTTCTCGTTCAAAATTGTAAACTTACTTTCCTTTGAAATTATGACGAGCAAAATTGAAGTCATCTCTTTCAGTCATCCAGAATGATCGTTTATTAAATTTTCTTTTTTATGTATTTTTTTCAACAATGTGGACTAATGCAATCCTAGTCAGCTTCGTACCATTCTGTTTACCGTCATTTTTGCTGCCCATCATAAAAATTCAGCGCTCGTCTGTAAATGATCTAAAAACTTTTAAACCAATTATCCGATTCACGTAACTCTTTTTTAATGTATACATATGTTCTCAGGAAATGTTTAAGCATATATTTCGTTACGTTAGAAGAAACATATAATAGAGAATCAAGTCGGAAATATCCATCTCTGGAGCTAGATTTTTGCATACGCCACTTAAACGGTTAGAGATAGATGACACAGTAAGTGGCAAATTTTGTTCGCCTGAAAGAGTTCTACAAAAGCGTCCGCGACAGCACATGTCTGTCTACAAGATTAACCTAAATTATTGAAATAAGAGTTTTAAAAATAGACGTGTTAAAATACTTCAAATTACAAAAATAATTCATGTAGGTAAATATAAATCGTCATCAAATTAAATGCATTCTTTGTTTTGTGCATTTAAGAAAGATGACAACTGTTCGTAAAATCGTAAACTTTGCACGAAAAGTTGAGATTTTATTTATTATGTATTTCGTACTTTGATATATTACATTCCTATTTAAACTCTATTTTTTACCTCCCATTTCTCCTAGGTCTTTACAACCTCGCCTGTAACTTTGTCACTGTAATGCTCGATCTTCTTTTTTTCCCTTCAATCACTCTTCTCTCTTCTGAAGAAGGCGGGGGCACATCTATCACATAGCCAAGTTACCCTTCCTTGGTCTTATCCCTTGTCCCAATTTCTAACACATATTGCCGAAATATTTCAAACATCCTATAGGTCCCAAATAATTTCCTCTCATCCATTAAATTTCACATACCTTCTTTCTTCACACTTTTTACAGATCAACCTCGCTCTTACCCATATAATTGACATTCCCACAAAACATGATGTCCTCTTCTTTAGTGCAGACACACTCTGCTATTTCCACTTTTTGTATCCGTTTCAAATTGTCGACAATGACTTCCAAGAACTTTAAAAAGCATTTATATCTATATTAAATTTTGAAAAGCGTTTATGTGTATATAAAGCAAATAAATGGATATTTATCACTGCATTTAAGGTTTAAAAAAGAAAATTCTAAAGAATAATTATAAAAGGATTCCATTTAAATTTGGGAACCATTCGTTTAATGGTTTGTGATATATTAATTTTTTAAAGTCAACGAAAGGTGATCCACGTTGCACAAAAGTTCTACATGAAATTATTTATACAAGGCAACAAGCTAACAGAGCGAAGTGATATTTGGTAGAAATTATTGTAGAACAGTGTTAGTAAAGCTGCTCATTGAAACCCGCATATAAATTAGTGCAGAAGCTGACAAATTAGAAAAAACATACTTTATTTTTAAGTTACATTTTTAAGATAGCTCTATGTTTTGTTCTAAACGAAATATGGAGTAAAAAGTGTAATATGTAACTAGCAACATAGTATATCTTAAGCACAATACCACGCACGTACAAACCTGATCAATTGTAGGGAAGGCTACTAGCGCCTCCTATGGAAAAGACTTCAACTTTATACGTGTAAAATCTAAAGCCTTAAATAAAAATTGATACACGAGACTGAAACCAAATTAGGTAGGAGGATTAACAAAGATGTACAGAGACCGTACATGAAATTTTAAGTCATTTGCTCTGGAGGGGGTCAAGTTATAGGAACGAGACACGTGGAAGGGAAACGTGTGTTTTTATAAAAGTGGTTATAATTTCTACAAGGATTGGTCTTTTTAAGTAGGGTAAACGCTATATTACAGAAGAAATAAAGCATACTACTAATACATAGGAATAATACGGAAAAAATAAAAATAAAAAACATGTTAAAACGCCTTGGACAAGGAAGATGAATATGACTACTTAAATATCATATAAATAAGAAAATTTAGAGGTAAACACGAAACGGACACATAACACACCAATTAAAGCAAAACCCATAGTATATATAGAAAACTTGAAAATGAGTGAGGTGACATAGGAGATCAAGGGTGGAGAGGGTGACCAGGATTCATCTAAGGGGAGAGACATGGAGAAGAACGGATATGTGGATGTTCTACAGATGAAGAAAGGAAAGAACACGACCAAAATCGAAGACATGGAAAGAAGTGGAGTAACTATGGATAGAATGCGGAAGTAGGTAGATAAAATATTCGAAGTATTTAGAGGAGATAATTTCAGTGCAGAATAAATGCAAGTGTACAAGAGTTAATAAGAACTGGGGTAATAGCTATGGCACTTGTTGGTGAGAATAGATGAAGAAAACAGACAGATAAAGGACCAACTAAAACTTAGTAAACAAATAGAGACATTGGAGAAAATAGTAGGTGGTACAGGTGAAGCATTGCAGGGTGTGGAATGTGTGATAGCACAGCAGGTAACCGATAAAGTAATGGGAACAATGGAAGCTTTATCAGAGAGATTAAAGGAAGAGGTCCATAGGAAAATAGTAAGACAAACTAAGGAATTAATTGAAATAGTAGGTGCAACAGAACGGAGACAGAAAACATAAATACAAGATACCGGAGACATAGTACAAAGGATCTGTCAGGAAGTAGAAAAGGTTGTAGAATCAAAAATGGATCAAGTGAACTAAACAAAAACATATGCCCCGGCAATACAATTAGATAGAAAGACACATACGGACATAAGAAAGAGTACGGAGGCAAGATGGAGCACAAGAGAATATAAAAGAAGTGTTACAGTTAACAACGCGGGAAATGAAGCAGGAGATAAGAATACGAACAACGAGGGATACAAATGAAAAGGAGCTGGTAGTTGTTTGGACAGATTCAAAAGGGGAAAAGGAATTACTTGAGTTGGAAAGTAAAACACAGGATAGAGGTGCAATAATTAGGGAAACGTAACCCAAGAATACGAATCTATCGCGTTCAAGAAACTATCAATGAGGAAGAAATGATCAAAGGTGTACGGAACAGGAATTTTGAAGAAGAGAAGAAAGAAGAGTTTGGGTGAGTTTTGTACAAAATGAACCAACGAAGAGTTAAAAGATTGGGTAATAAAATAAGGGTATATAGTGATCAGTACGCTAATGAAGCAAGGGAGGGTACACATTGATAGAACAAGTTATAGAATAGTAGTAGAAGTTGCTCCGTTGTGTTGCTGCAGGTGCTTAAGATACGGACATCTTGTTAAAATGTGTTAGGAAAAAGGTAACTTTTAAGGAGGCTAAAGAGAGGAAAAGGATATTTAAGACGCATAATGATGAAGAAGAAAAAAGAGGTCAAGTAAACACGACAGAAGAACAGATGTGTAATGATAAGAGACGAGAATTAAAAATTGCAGTGAAGGTAGCAAAGTTGAAAAGTTGGGGAATTTTTTTAGAAGAAATGAATGCTAGAACATGCAGGAATTTACCTTATCAGATTGCAGCAAGAAAAAAAGGAAAAGGAGATATGGCACAGCTTTGTAGGAGAAATGGAGGAAGAATCATGGCAGGGAATGGGTACCCGATTATTAGAAGAAATTTATCCGAAAGAGGAGAAAGAGCTGAAGGAAGAATGGACAAGAGAATTTCCACGAGAAAGTGAACATGAAGGAATGACTATGATAGAGTTGCCGGAAATAGTCAATGGATTGAAAAAGAAAAAAAGCATTTTGATGGAGTGCGTCATGAATTAGTTCAAGCGGTATTTGAAGAGATAAAAGGTAAAATGTTAAAACTGTTCAATATATGTATAGAACGAACTATGGCGTTCTATAATGGTTGCCACTTTAATGGAAAATAGCAAAAGGGGGATGCAAAAAAAAGGAATTGAATTGCTTGAACTTCTACAATTAAATGAAACTGATATTGCTCATAGTTTGAGTTCAAGGTATAGTGCTACTAACATAATCGATCATACTGCTTATGAATGAGACGAATATTGGTTCAAAAAATTCTAAATGTTCACAGACATATATCAATTATGATTGATGAAATATGGATTTGATGATAATGATTTGCAACACTATTTAATATCTTTTACAAGCGATGGTGCGAATGTTTTGTTAGGCAAAACTACTGTGATCAGAAAACGTTTCGTGAAGTCCACGCCTAGTGGGTGGTTATTTAGCTCAGCTGTCGGTCATGAACACCATACGTATTTCAAAATAAAATTTAAAAAGGGGAGTGGGAATTTAGTACTAAGTAATTCGAAGTACCACTCTATTGGCAGGGATAAAGACTTGTAAGAATGCTAGAAATTAAAGAGCACAATGGTCGAGGTTCCAATCAAACTACTTGGAAGATGTTGGCTTCTTAATTAACGAAAGATTAAATAAACATAATAGTGGATTAGAAAACGTTTATTTGATAAATTTCCGAATTTAATTCTTTGGCGTTGTGTAACTCATCGGCTAGAATTGTCAGTGGGAGACACAATATCAAAGGTGCAGGGGATAAATCATTTTCAAATATTTATGTATAAGCTAGTCAATCATCGGAAAATCGAAGAGAATGAGAAAGATGTGTTCAATTCATTCAAGAAGTAGTGAAAAAATTCGGAAGAATATTTCACGTGCGATGGGTAGTTACTTCGTTTCGATCAATATCTGCAGTATGGGAAAATTTTGCCTCGTTATTTCTTCATTTTAAAAAAGGTTAGTACAAATGAACAGTGTGATAAAACAGCTAAAGCTATGTTTGTTAGACTTTATAATCGAATTTCATCAAAACTATTTTGTTTCAAATTTTGCTGTTATGTGTGATGTATTATTCGAAATATCTATTCTGTCTGAATCATTACAAAATCAAAATGTCACAATAGTCTATACAGATAAATTGACTCGTCCTTGTATTCTGCATTTAGAACTTTTAAAGAATTCTTCAAAAGGAGTTATATTAGTAGAAGCTGAACATGATATTGATAAAATGAAGCTAAACTGAATTGATTTAACAAATAATGAAAGAGTAAGTATTATTAATATAAATCAATTTTCAACTAGTTCAATAAACAATTTCAAACAGATTGCTTACTGACAAAGATTCTGCTACAGGCGTCATATTATCAACACATTAAAGATTCTTGAACCAGAAGAATGGCCTTCTGATATCGATTTGCAATTGTTAAAAGTTGAAATAGAATCATTGTGCAAACGCTTGGATTAAAAAAATTTCAAATGTGTACCGAGATTATTTAGGTAATGGTGGTCGTTCAATTCCTATAGATTTGGAAGAATGGATGTCCTGTGCGAAGATGAATGCGTGTAGTTCTTCAGAATGGGAACGTGGTTTTAGTTGTATGAATTTAATATCGACTGATGAGAGGGCGCCTATTCTTATTGACCATGTTTTTTAGTTTATTATTTATTAAATTTCATGGTTCACCCATAGACTCGTGGAACCCAATGGCGAGCGNCCCCCGCATTAGACCTGAACTCTAAACAGATGAAATTGAAGTTGATCAATGGCGTACTCGGTAAAATTGTTACCAGATTAAAATCGTTATGTTATAATTGTTATTGTTACTAATACTACTAGATTAATAATATTAATAACAGCAGATTAATAACATTAGTAAATAATTGTTATCAACTACACCAGATTGTTTATTTTAATTATTTATTTGATGCACTTTATTTGCAGGTAATATTTATAAAATGTGTGTTGTAAAACCATAATTTTAAAACAAAAATGCTACCCGGTTAGCCCCTCCCCCTTGATTAGTCTAGTTCCGCCGCTGGTGGAACCCAAATTCATATGTTAAAACTTAGTTACGTAGTCACAGATCTGCAGTAGATCCACAAACGAAAAAAGCATGCACAAAAAAATTATTTACATGATCGCTTATGGGAATTTTTGTAAAAATAAATATAAATATTTATAAATAAATAGGAAAATTATAATATGTAATTGTTTAAAAATTATTATAATAAAATGTAAAAAGTATTGTTTATATTTATCTATTTTCCATTTAATGATTCCTGTTTACCAATTTTTAATACTTGAAGGATCGGCATACCGGCACTTTTTTATTTAGCAATACACAACTGCTTCCCACATAGAAATTTTGAGTCGGAACGACTTCGTCACATCGTCGTCAAAGTAGTAGTAACGTCGAAAAGCATCGTGAAGACGTTGCCAAGGCGTACGCATGTAACGTCGATTCAATAGCGGAGAACGGTATCTTCACAACGTCGTAAAAAACACTTATTCGACGCCGTGTAACGACGACTCGACCACGCAAGAAAACGTTTTTTCGATGTTTACAACTCATCTACTCACGACTTTCTTCACTATGTTAAGTTATCATTTTTATTACAACTTTTATGGATATTATCCATCATCTTACCTTGTTAATTCATATCATTTAAGGTGTGTAACACACATTCC
>NNCF01132246.1:1978-14963 GCA_002313205.1 Laupala kohalensis | reverse complement strand
ATAACAACGAATTGTTAAATAATGTAATAATTCTATGAATTGTGACGACAATAACTTGGGTACAAATTGGGGCAGGGTTTAAATAAGAAAATAAACAAACCGACAACTAAAATCACAGAAATAATTTAGGATAACAACTGCAGATATATTAATTCCACAATAACTAAGGCAATATTATGTTAAATTGTAATGAATAACTACAAAAAGATCACGAAAACAAATGGTAAAATATTGGAATAATTCTATTTACGACGACTAAACTTGAGCAGTGCAACAATAGAGTACGTTATTTGTAAGTTAATAATGATGTAATAGTATACGCACCAGAAAATCTAAATACAGCAAAATAATTAATTTTAATGCACCAAGAAGTTGAATTTATGGTTCCGTTTGTACTTACGTAAACTTTATCACACCGTTGAATGAAGCACTGAATCAAAACAATATTCAATTATATTTGGTGCGTTGAGTTTGAATACCTTAGGAAATGTTTTTAGTGTTTTTTCACTTAACACACACAGAACAAAAATTATTACACTACAATGAAAGTTGGGATCTAAATACAACTACTGATCACAGAAAACTCGAGAAAATAAAATAATTAAAAAGATTAAACTGAAAAATAGAGATAGCTCATTCACAACCGCAGCTACCGCTAGGAGAAGGCTTGCCAATCATACGCTGTTTGTACTGTTTTTTTACAAAATTTAAATTTATTTTAAAATTTAATTAAAAAAATAAATTTTTTACGATTTAAATATACAACAAAAGGTAAGGATATACTATCGATGTGAAAATTATACATACCCGGGTTAGCGTAAAAATAAAAAAAGATCCAGAAGACACACAAGAAAGCTTGTTGTATCAAAATTTTGGTTATTTGATTCTGCGTCGATTTATTGAACCTTCCAGTTTTTATCATGGTTGTTTGGTTTCTATTTTGAGTAAAACTAAAATAGGGTACTTTTTCTTCTTCAACGCAGTACGTAACTCTTAAGAAGTTTAATATAAGGACAATCTCTTTAAATGAAACCAAATTATAGAAATTTGTAGAGAAATTTTTGATAATTACGTATTTTTTAAATTATTTTTGTGGGGCTTTAGGGCTCGTCAACAGCGAGGTCATTAGAGCCCTTAAAACTTGTACAGGTAGGGAAAATGCAGTTACGCACTAGGGAGAGCCAACATGACTCTCCCCGCGTGTGGGACTCGCCGAAAGACTCAGCCATACCCACTAAAAACCCTCCTGCATTACAACTCAAAACACAAATTCCTATATATCACATGACATTTACTAAAAACATTATAAAAAAAAGAAGAGGAAAGAGGAAAATGAAAGATACCCTAGCCCTAATAGCGTCGGGATCGAAAAGAACAAGAGGTGACCAAGGGAGGTCAGAAAAGAGAAAGGAAGGAGCATGGCACAAGTAAGTGCCAGACTCAGCTCGGGGCCGCGTGTTCGCCAAACACGTACTTACTAGATGTACGTCCCCTGGGGGAAGAGGAAAATGAAAGATACCCCAGCCCTAATAGCGTCGGGATCGAAAAGAACAAGAGGTGACGAAGGGAGGTCAGGAAAGAGAAAGGAAGGAGCATGGCACAAGTAAGTGGAAGTAATGCCAGATTACGTATTTTAAATTCGAGATATTTTATGTACTATAAAAATTGTCGTACTGTTATGAACTATTATTTTCCTCTTGCTTGATGGTCGTAAAATACCAGAATTGGTGTCATGGTAAAGTCCCTGTATAAATAGCCAACTGGTTTAGTTTATACCTTCATATGCTTAAGCTGATTTTGTATGGATTTATATTTTAGTAGTTAGGGCAAGTACAGGAGACTCAAGGGACACTTTTTTATTTTAAATCTAGAAATCTTCAACAACGCAATTTTTCGAATTCAATAAATAAAAATTTAAAATAATACCATTATAGCTGGAAAAACAATTTGCCCAAAATTTTTTATGAGCTGTTAATAATATTACATATGAAATTTTATTGTTCGTTTGTTTTTCATTATATTTTTTTCTTTAATCGACTCATTTCGCTCCCTGACTTAGGGGATCCCCAGACCCTTATTTGAGGTTTTTACCCTACCAAGATCGCTGATGAATTACACCCTCTTTCGCACTTTGCTTCTTCGTTGTTGTTTTTCGCAATCCCTTGCTATTCTCAAAGGGCAATATTGGGTGATTTTGTATTTTTAATGTGGAATAACGTGTCGGGTATAAATGAAATTGCAATTGCGCAACTTTTGGAATCAAAGGCTACACCGGAAATTTATTTTTTTCTACAGTTTGAGTGCATTTAACACTATAAAATTTCCTTTTTAGTTGTACTTATAGGTATCTTCTTTAATTAGCATAAATCAATAAAATACGCTTGAAAAATACCTTATTTTATCCTTTACGACAGCTAAAAGTAAATACATATTTTTTTCGATTTGTATTTTCGGACTTAAAATACTTTGCACCACATTATTATACCACATAATAAATATTATTCATTTCTGACAAACAAAGTGCTTCAAAATAGTTGTACTGGATTTAATGGACGCTTATATGAATCTGTTAATTTAACAAAATTTTATTCATTTAACAAAATTTTATTCATTTGATTTATCAGCAACATACTTGTCTAATATGGGTAAGTCTCATTGTATGTCTCTTGCAATAATGTGCAATTCTTTTATTTAAGATTGTGTTTCCCTGGCGTTTTTGAATGATCACATGAAGTTAACTATTTTATCTGTTACAACCGTATTTGCGGTCAGTTACATTTTTCATAAACTTAACACTCTCTCGTAGTATTCTTCCATTCTTTCAATGGCGCTATACTAGAGCACTGTAAGCTTAGGCATTCTCGCGCGCCATCTTGATACCAAACTCAGCTCGTGTATTTTGAAATTTCCATGAAAATTAATGTAATGTAAGTATCAGTAAGGCACTCTAAGTAAACTTTAATGAAAACGAATCAACAGTAGTTTAGGTTTTGTTTTTAGAACAAAGTAGCAGTATTTTATACGAAATCGTAACCCCAACTTAAAATTATCCACTTTCAATTTATATTTTAAGTACTGTCATTTGCTTTTGTCCGTATAACTGGGAATGGAAAGATTTTTCCAAGATTCCAGAATAAATGACTAAGACTATGTAGCGGTCTAGTATGTAGTGCTTCATGTGGGTAGGTCATATTGTCAACTGTTGTCAACGTCTAGAAAAGAACCAAGATCGTGACATGACTCATACTTATAGCTCCTTACATTAAGTGATTTGCTTGGCCATCAACCTCGTAACATAACTTACTCCTATGTACATGGTATGTACAGACCGTGTTCAAATTACATATGGTCTCTTAAAAATGTTATTCACATATTCAACTAACAGAAACATAGTGATTTATTAATCGTTGACGTCGTAAGCACGTGGATATATGAGCTCCGAAATGGCGCAAAGAAGGTTACTTAAATATTCGTACGCTGGATGATTTTCATTGCAGATGGAACAGGATATCTTTTGGAATAACTGTACCAATAATCAAAGGAATCGGCCCCCGGAGGACCTAACTACAACTTACAAAATTTCCTATGGTTTCTTGTTTGGTGACTATTTTCATGAACTTCAAATGTCATTTATAAGAAAACACACGGCAAATCGAGTGAAAATTGTTAACAAGTACAGTAACACTCTCGCCGCATAATATTGAATCTGCTTTTGCAGTATATATTGAACTTTTAGTATTTGTTGAAAAGTAAACATGGAAAAAATACGGCCCATTGCAATCAAGGCCATAAATAGAAATATGTACACGATGAGTTCCTCGCCTCCTAAGTGAGGGTGTATAAGGGCAGGTTGGGAAAGAAGGTGATAGATTGGTATAAGTAGCACATTTACATGCTAAATTAGAAAGAAATTCATTGGCTGAAGCACGAAATATACCTGTAGCGAAACGTGTAATTTTGGGGAACTGTCCATAACTCGGGAATGCTTCAAGCTATATGCTGGGGATAAAGGGCATTGAGAACAGGGGGTAAAGAAGAATTTTAGTAACATCTACAGGAAACGATATAAATGAATACATTTATTAAAATTGCGTGAAAAGTGGGGAAATAAGAACAGTGAAAAGGGGATTTCACAGGCAGGACAAGCAAGCCAGGACAAAAGACGTGATAAAAGAAACGATTCAGGTAGTCAAAAGGGAATTACAAGCATGCATAGTATGTATATGCACACCTCAACGGATGGAGTCTACAAGTCGGAGGTGGTACCTGAAAAAGAAAATGGAAGAATAAACAAGTGTGCACAAGAAGCAACAATAGTGACTACAGCATTACGAAGGACGAAGAACTCACGTTTGTGACACACACTAAGAAATATCGAAAGGGATGTCAGGTTGATGGAAAAGGGCTACTAACTAGAACAAACCAACTATGCGAAGCGTTAGAGGAGAGAGGTATAGGTGTATCTTGTGAAAATTGCCATAGATAAAACGCAACAGGGTCAAGGACCTATGGAGGACGCTAGTACAGACTCGTAAAGAAAATGAAGTGTCATAAAAAATAGTACTAATGCAGGAGATAGAAATATTAAATAATGCAAATGAGCATATGATAGAATAAAGGTAAAAAGCTGGAGAATGCAAATTTAATACTAATAGATAAAACAATAGAACAACACAAGAGGGAAACGTCGCGTCAGTATTGGATGAAAGATGGAATGACGTGAAGAAGAGTATAGGAGAGGTGCATGAGAAATTGACAGAAACATTAACGGATAAATGTCTGTGTATGGTGAGCGTGCACGAACGGACAAACAACGGATAGTGAGTCGGAAGCAAAATTTAGTTAGGGCAGTGAGGGAATTACGAAAACGAATGAAGAAACAATGAATGTAAGACAATATACAAATGCAACATACTTGGCGATACTAAGACGACCAGAACAAAATTGAGAAAGAAAAAATGTATTGAAGAAAGAATCATAGTGGAGAGTGGGCCAAGAATCTACTGGAGGAAAAAATCAGATGAGGGAGAGCAAGGAACATCAGCGAGGGAGATGGTGACAAATATTACGCAAAAAAAGGAAACTGTGGTTAATATACGAGAAATAAAGGAAGGGAGAAGCAAAAGGCTAGTTGTTTTGGTAGAGACAGAACTGGATATAGAGAAGTTGGAGAAAGTGAAAGGAGGACAAGAAATAATGAGCGTGAAATGACTGAGAACGAGGAAACCAAGAATATTGATACGAAACGATGTAGAAGAAGGTTTGACTAAAAATATACGACCAAATTCTAACGAGTATTGGAGAAAAAAGTACGTACATGATGGGAGGGAAAATAATCACAACAATACGAAACGAAAACCGCAGGTTGGGAAAATAATAGAATTAAGTAGTAAAAATCACAGGATGTTGATAAATAAAGGACGGATATATCTGGATTTTGAGGGTGACGGATTGCAGTACTCGCATACTGTTTTTTTACCGGTGAAAAATAGAGAAATTTTTAGTATTATTTACATAGGACAGGTGAGCGTTTGCTTTGGCTTTGTAGTCTTAAAAGTGCTATTCTATTCTTTTTTACTTACTTTTTCTTTATTTTTACCTCATGTGACCTCTTTGGACCCTTAGGTTTCAGGAAGAGGGCTATTTTAATATTTCGTTTATATTGCATATTTAAATATTGTATTAAAAATAAATGAACCTATAAAACTATAAATATAAACTTTCAAATAACAAATAAATATCTAAAATAAACCAATTCAAGAATAACATGAAATTAGTTTTGACTAATTGAATTGAAGCAACTCTTCCAGTCTTACCGAAGGAAGCAGCCGAAGTGTGTAGGCGAGGCTACAGCGGCGGCATGTAACCTTCTACAGGTCCTCCGCAGCCGCTGGAGCCACGCCGATGCATTCTTTCCCAACTCCTTCTCCAGCGTTCGGGAGGCACGTCGCGCGATCTCGGCCGGCAGCGTTCGCGACACGCGGATGCTGACGTACATGTCTGCATTTCGGTTTCGTGGAGGAGATCTGAGAGCGTATCGCACGATCTTAGACTCGGTAGAACTAAGTCTACCGAGAATTGTCTTAGGAGCACCTGCAAAGACTTCGCACGCATACATGGCTGTTGGTCGAATACAAGCCGTTAGGAGGTGCCTTTTCTTGAAGGGACTGAGGTCACGAGAGTGTAAGAGAGGGCTAAGTAATTTGAATTTGGAAAACAGTTTCCCACGCAAGTACTCGATTTGAGGCCGCCAAGAAAGATTCCTAGCAAGCTTCACACCAAGATTCCAGTTGGACGAACATGTGACATGGAAGGGGGGACCAAGGGAGATCCGTGCGGTCGAGAACCAAGTTAGTGTGCGTGTAGCGAGGTGCCACACGCCTCATTTTCTTAGCTACCTGTTGAATGAGACACCCGGCGTTTCGTGTTTCCGCGTAGTACATTAAGAGCTGTGTACATTACATCCGTGGACATTAAGAGCTGACAGCGAGATGCGAGGGGGTCGTCGTTCACATATAATCCGAATAGTAGGGGTGAAGGCAGCTGCCCGGCGGCACGCCTGCTGTAACCCTGCGTTCACTTGAGAGCGCTCCCGAGTGACTAACACGGAATCTATGGTCCTCCAAAAAACTGGCGATCAGCCTCAAATAACAGTCGGCGACTCCCGTCCCAATCAGACTGTGGAGAAATTCCAGATGCCAGATGCCAGATGCCAGACAGAGACGAAAGCTACCTGCATGTCGAGGAAGACTGCTGGAATCGTCCTCCTCTGGGCAAATGCTCGTCCCACTGCCTTTACCAGCCGAACGAATTGTTGAGCGCACTATGTCCTACACGAAAGCCGAACTGATCGTCTCGGAGCCGTTCTAGTCTTCTTATCTCCGCGAGAAGCAGCCCTTGAACAAGACGTTCAAAAACATTCCCAAGGCTGATTAACCGATAATCGTCCGCCTAAGAGTGACATTTCCCTGCTTTTGGTATCAGCATAATCGCCGCCAACTTCCACTGCTTGGGAAAGTAACAGGCAGCTAAACACGCGTTGAATAAGAGGAGCACGGCTGCTCTTGCTGCTTCACCAAGTTTACCAGTTTGACCACCCACCCATGGCCTACCATCCAACTCCTAACTCCTATCGCTTCATGTAGATAAGCTTCAATACTCGCATAAGGTGCTATGGTTGCCATAGGTACGTCCAAACAGCTGATGTCTATGTTACATCCCCCTGGGGGTCCTATATTACCTTTCGGCGTCTCCACCTTTAGATACAATTCTGATTGATCTAGGTAACTACCCGGCGTTTATAACTACTCAGTATTACATTCCACTACGGGGTCTTTAAATTTTATCTACGGGGCTACTCGCTAACCTGTGGATGCAACTACACACTTACGAGAGGGGAATCGACTGGGGGGTGTGAAACTTGAGCCAGGATCATATTATTCAAACAAGGAAATTAAATTAACCTAAGTACTATTTATTAACAAACTACTCCTTATTGGTACAGCTGTATCAATCCCCAATAATACAATAATCTAGAGTACCTGAAGGGTTCTCGACAATACACCAAGTCAGACATAATGAAATTAAGAGAACGGTAATAGTTCTTTACGGAGCACAAGTAAATAAAATGAATTTACAATACATTGAAAGGAAATACAATGCATTACGCCACATGCGTCATAGTGCTTGTCCGACATAATAAAATTTACAAATATGAATGTTCCGAAAATGAATTTTACGGTGCAGGGGTTGCCTCCCATTCGCCGGAGTGCAAGCTACCCCTTGCACTCTACATGATAAGATTTTATAAGTTTAGTGAAATACTAATTTAAGAATCGTGAATTTTACGAAGCGCACTCTCAAGCGTGCACCCCAGAGTGAGTCTCTCCACACACTGCCTAGGCGTTCGCCCGTCGGCCGCCTGAAATGATTTCAAGATGGAGGGGGCCAATCAGAATTAAGATGACAGAATCACGCCACCGAAAGGATGCCGCTTACAGTGTCGATCTCATGCTTCGCGGAGCTGAAGAACCTCCGGCGGAAACAAGATATCACGTTTCCCGCGCACCGCCGTGAGACTGGAGTAATCACCACGTGCACATGAGTAGAAATAATTAATAAAAGAAAAAAAACGTAACAAAATTAATCATGGCCACCAAGTTCTATCTGGAACCGTAACAACTACTGGAGTAAAGAAGACACATTGGGCATTGTGGAAGAGCACGCCATCGATACACTAAAGATTACAAAAGCAACATGTGTGAACTGTCAAAGAAAAGGTACCCCATGTGATCACAGAGTTAATTCAGTGTTATGTCCAGATTACGAAGCTGCAAAGTGCATCTTTAATAACAGAACAGTGTATGGGGATTAGAGTAATCCAACAGTACATACAGATGTCAATATTAGCATCCTGAGAAAAATATGCGGATAGCAAAATGATATAACTTTTTGCAAGAGAGTTATTTAATAAATGCGAAAGAAATGGGCATTAAATGTATTAGTAGGTGTAATGATGGATTTATGTGTACAAAAATGGATACTAACATCGATAATGATATGAGAAAAGGAGATTGTAATAGAGAGTACAAAAATAAAAATCGAGGAAAAAGGACGAAAAAGTTAAAAGCGTTCCTTAGTAGCATGGTAGATTAAATGGAACGTATCTACAAAAGGCAGACAACTGTATGCTATGATACCTGGTGTACATTTTGTAGAAAAAATTGGATGATGATTTAGGTCTGAACCGGCCGAGACAGATATAATGACGGGACACGGTGACATAAGATCATACGAGTATTTAGACAAATTTTAATTGACTGGCGATGAAAACAAATTTCTTTAACAGTCTATTGTAATTCGTAAAGTGTCTCATTTTGAGAGTTGATGGGTTCGTAGATCATTCTAACATCTTTTGAGAGCGCGTCATGAAAACTTTTCCGCAACTCCGGAACATTGGCTGGTGAACAAAATATGGCGAGGAGCCATCTCAAGGGCGAAGGCATTTGACGATTGAGCACGTAATTAGCATTCTTTCCATTCCACCTCTTTGATCAAGTGGTGTTTTCTTGCGGATTCTTAAAGGAAGAGCGACAGTGGTACATTGTCCGCGAAGGTTGTGAACCCTTTAACGTACAGAAGGAGTATTTAATTTTTCTTACGTAGATTTTTTTCACACATAATATTTAGGAATTTTGTGGTAGAGATATAGGAGGAACAGTTGACACTAATGAGGACGCTGCCACATGACCTCCGGGAGATCGAACTTTAAGAATATACGAACTTCGACAACTATGACCTGTTATTGGTCTTCTGAATCTGTACCGCAAAGAAACACAGTTCTGACCCTTATGGACGTATTTGTAGAAATATTTTACTGAATAATTGAAGAACAAATTTCAACATTAGTGTGAAAAATGTATGCCCGACTAAGAATTGACCTCTGACGTTTCTATCAGAATTTATGCCTTCATCGGATGTTTATATATGTAATGCAATATCCTAATAACATGTTATCAATGAAGTTGTATAACAAAAAAATAAGAAAGAAAAAATGTACAAAATTATCATAATATTCATAAATTCATACCCAATAATTTCTCCATGTCCTTCGTTAATTTAAATTCTCCATGTGGTTTTTATATGATTTATTTCGGACATTTAGCGTTTATAACAATTGCTTTATCTGTTTAAGATCCTAATGTTTTCCTAAACCATCAAATGGCCCTCGTCTAAGCAGTGATTGTTACAAATGATTGTAATAATAATTTATTATTATAAGCTTATTACAAAATATTGAATTCTGCGTTATTGAAGTTCCGTAAAATTTTATAATTTAACAAGAAAATAATGAGAATTTTAGTATGGAAACGGGATGCCTCGTTGGTGGATGCATGGGTTCAAACGTTGTAGCATGGAGTCGTAGCAAGTTCCGAAGGGCATCCTGTGACAGTCCACCCCACGTACTTTGCGCCTGAGTGCAGTTCCTGTGTTTCACACATTCGCATTCGGGGAGCCGTCTGGTTATGTGACTGGCCATGGAAGAGTCTACATAGTTAGAGGGCAAGCTCGGGAGGTGTAAGTTGTCGGAGGACTCACGTTGTCCTATTGAAATAGGGCACTGGCTTGAAAGTTCATTAACGGTGGCGTCATCGTTTGTAGGATTCTCTGAACCTATTGTGCGATATTCCGTGTCCGTGAGGTACACTAACGGTAATCACGCTCCTCACTATGGTACCAGACTGTTGGAACGTGTAGCAGAAGATCAAAAACTGTTCTTCGTAGCGCTTTCTCCGTAACGTACAATCACGGCCCTGAAGTCGTCACCAAGGCAGAAACGGGACTCATCTCTGAAGAGAACCCGTTGCCTGTCTCCATATACGTCATTCATGATATTATGCGTGTCTGCGGCGACGTTGCTATGATGCGAGGGTCAGTTATCTTAACGGTTGGTGCGCAGCGAACCCTACATGGTTTAAGCTATTTAACTACTCAAATCACACTAGATCACAATTTTTTAAATTAAGTAAGCAAGGATTTGTAATCAAACGAACCCTGCTGTTGACGCCATGTTTCATACGTATGTGCCGCACAAATATGTTACAATATAATAAATAAAAACCTTTTTAAACCAGGAATATTCAAATTACAATCGAGAAACTACATTAAATGTTGTAAATACTCGAATAATAGTTTTAATCAATGCACCTCGTTTCACGATAAAATGGGTCTCTTTTTGTCCCTAGACACATAGTACAGTTGTCGGAGATGAAAAATGCGTTTGACCGGGAATTTTGTTGAAATATGCTGAAATTTTATGTAGGGGTACTTTGGGGCATGTAGAATATTGAAACCCCATTATTCAGGATAGGGAGTAACCGCAAAGGGGTATAACTTACCTCTAATATTGAAAAATTTGTATTTTCTACCAGAATTATGAAAATCATCACTTAAATAATCTGAAATACTTTTATGGCCTTAATAAACGACAGGCAATTAATTTCATGGTCAGACACCCCATAATTAGGGGTGAATTTCATCCTTAAAAATTAAAATGTGCGTTTTTTTCGAGATTTCCCGTGACTCAGCTGAGTCTACTTGAAAATGTCTGTTGTAGTAATGACAGAAAATATTAATGAAGGGATAATTTCATCAGATAATGGCATTAAAAGGGTAGAATTAACTCTCATCATAAGAAATGTGTGAAATATTAAGTAAAATAGATAGATGAAATATAACGACGGGAAAATGTTTTCCATTCCAGTAAATTTCCCGATGGATATTTTTAGGGTAGGATGGTGAGAATGGGTGGGAAGGGATGAGAAGGGGTGAAATTCGCCACAAAAATCGAATATGTTCAATTCTACCGTGAATATCGTTATTTAACTCTTTTAAAATACTTTCAAATCCTTAAGAATTGACTTACGATTCATGTGAGGTTCGACCACCCCTCACATAGGGGTGGTTTCACCATTAATAATTGAAAAAAGAATTTTACGTGTTTACTTGCGTCTGTTGGTTACAGTAAATTCCAAGTTGAATTTTGTTGGAGTAAAGTAGCGAGAATGTTTGTGAAGGGGATAAATTCACCCCAAAATCGTCCGGAGTAGGTAAAATATGTGTTAATATGACAAAGGAATTTGCAGGAAAATGTACAATTTATTTATAAAAAATTAATAATGTATTTACATCTATTATGTTTGAGGATCAAAACTTGATAAGTAATCTTCCAGTAAATTGGACAAAGAATCTGATGAACATTCGGAAGATGTTCAGACATTGTTACTGCTATCATCAGTCAATTCAATTTCCGAACGCATGTTGGAGGAAGTGTCAGGTAAAAAATTTCCACATCCAGAAGAACACAGTCAACCTGCCTTTCTGCAGCCACATGTCTTTCCGCATGCACTCTTACAACTACGGAAAACCATTTGCAAAAGATTGTCAGGTGCAGACGCTAGAGTCATTTTAATAGGTACAAATATGTTGTTGCTATCAAACCTCCAACCCCACTCAGTTGGATTCAAATCGTTGCCCAGCCATTTCTGTGTTTGGTAATATACTCTCAAAAAATGAAATAATTGAGACAGTCAGATAGAGAAAAATAACATTCCATTTTAATTGTCGAGGTTCCCAACAGAAATGCAATAATTAGTTGTATTTTGTCATAATAACAGTGTCATTTTGTCATGTTCTATTTTGTCATAATAAATATGGAAGAAAGAAACGTTCCCTGATCACTTTAATGGACTGTTTAGTGCTGATAATTTATATTTGTTTATAATTATATTCTGAAATTTTCATTACTCACCACTGCATATAAATATACCTTCACTCCCAGATCAGGTTGACACAGTGTAACAAGGCACAGAACTCACTGCACTACTGTTTTATTTCAATATTACACAGAAACCTACATTAATTTCCTGAACTTATTTTTTATAAATAACAAAACGGAGTCGTACCGGCAGCATGCAACCCTCTGTGTCTGCCCGTGTCGGTCGGTGCACACGTGATCGCACGTATCCAAAATAACCGACCCACATTCTTTCATATTTATTTACATTTTAACACAATATACGGTAGTTATTGTCGAATTAATTAATCTCCAGTGGTCGCCCTAAATAATTATTTCAATCATTTTTGTCGTCGTTTTGTTTGTATATTTAATTTATTTATTATCTCATTTCTAACTTCCGTAGTAACAAATATATTATTATATTAA
Source organism: Laupala kohalensis (assembly GCA_002313205.1). Lineage (NCBI taxonomy): Eukaryota > Metazoa > Arthropoda > Insecta > Orthoptera > Trigonidiidae > Laupala > Laupala kohalensis. The sequence goes on along the minus strand of NNCF01132246.1, from coordinate 2,239 downwards.
CATCCTTCATTCAGTGTTCGTTGTCATTTTTCGTGTATTCTCATTTGCTTTTGTCGTTAAGTTGCTAACTATCTCACAACAATGGACACTATCGCATTCCTCAACTCATTCAAAGCTGATCTTCAGAAGGCGTACAATGACTTGGTACATTATATTGACACACGAATCAGTGCGCTGGAAGAGGTCAATAAGAAAACGATCGGCGGTTGGACTACATTTAGAAATTCTCGACATCCTTCCAACTGCTACCACCCGGTTAGA
>NNCF01132244.1:120596-171198 GCA_002313205.1 Laupala kohalensis | reverse complement strand
AGAGCGCGGCCACTGCCCTTAAGAATAAGGACCTCACTGGGGTGACATTATACTCGTATATTATTTGTTATCATTATTATTTCTGTTTATGGTTTGTACTCACATTTTTATGAACTATGTAGTAATTTTGTGAAATGGGTATTAGAAATATTATGGTATACCCATACCACGAAATACAATTCCCATTTTTATTTATTTAAATTTATGTGAAATGGCGGAAGAACAGGCCTTACGACCTGAGTCATTGTAACAAATAAAAATTCAAATAATTTATTCATTAAATATTTAATAAAAGAATCGTGGAATACAACAGGAAGTTTTGCGGTGACAAAATGCTGAGCATGCCGTGACATTTATAAAATAATGTAGGAGGGGAAAAACATTATTGCAGTGGATGAGAGGGCCGAAGTAACGGCATGACAGAAAAGACTTTCAATGCCGGAAAGCATTTGCAATTATAGGCAGTTAGATAATGCCCATAATGGGGGAAAAGAGAGAAAGAGAGAAAGAGTAGAATACGAAGTAAACCAGAGAAGAAAAGTGCCATTGTTTAGTCGGTAACATGACAAGATAGAAACAGAAAATACTAGAAATCCTACATGACTTACAGATTACGAATGCCAGAGAAACGTGAATGGTGGAGGGGATTTGGATAGAAAATGTCGAGAAAAGGCGATGGCCATACATGTCGCTTTTCGCTAAATATCTTAATGCAGAGATCTGAATGTGAAAAAAAATAACATAATTGCATACAACAAAACAGATATATGTATGAGCGAGGAATTTTTCATTTTCTTCAATATCTCATTCCTAATCATAGTTATGAAGAGTTTTGGAGCATTATGTTGTATCTATCAGACAATTCCAGGCTTCCTGGTCTGGAAAAAATAATCGTAATAGCTACTTGACAATTCAAAGACAAATACACTTGTAAATATAATATATTTTTTCAAATTATTATAGTTTTCATAATCATGAGTTACGTTCGTTATTTTGATTAGTTTTCATAAATATGAATTCAAATATTTTAATTTCTCACGATGGTCAAAGGTGTGGAATTCATGTGGTTCATTTAACGTCCGTATTCACATTTATTTTTACGGGAGGCAGTTTCTCAAACATTTCCTTTCTTTTTGGGGGAGGGGGGAGGTAAATATATTTTATGGATTAAGTTCTCATTAATTTTCAGAAATATACTCTATTTTCTCCCAAAAAAGAAACAATTCAACACCAATTAGAATAATGAACATAATACAATATTTCATAGTTTACGAACACGTTTCGTAAACTTGGTTTTACAGACTGCCATTTTTTTAGTCTTTTATGTATTTTCATAGTTCCTACTTACTTTTCCTGAGAACAATAAAGTGAAGAAACATTTGTCCAAATGCTGTATCCAACGTTTTAGTTATAGACCCAACAGTTCACAAGTTCGTCAAAATATTAAAACAGTTGTTTAATATATGTCACAATCATCGATATCGGGCTACCTGAACACCCATATCTGATTTCACCTTCGTGACCGAAAAAGAAGCTTCCGCGGACTGTACCTCTCATTTTATTTTATTCCATTATGTCTACACGATCGATTCAACATCCTGACGGTCCAACATCTAGTTCTCCTCGCGAGGAGTTTGGTTTCGTCAGTGTTGGATGTAATCAACTCCATTCTCTCCCGCTAGCGATGGCGAGATATGAATTTCGATCGTCTTTTTCTGACTTCTTGTTCGATTGTTTTATACCACGAGACGATAAACCTTGCTCTAAAATGACATTTAAATTTAACCATCACCACTTCTAAGAGGAATAGTCAAAAGTTATTTGTGACGAAGATGATGGAGACATGTTTTCCTAAACCCATTTTCTCAATCTTTGAACGCAATCCAACGTAATCGTCTGCAGTACTGCGACCTAATAGTTTCAATATTAAACGAGAAAGGTAAGTCATATGATAATGTATATAATACTATACAGTTGCATATAAGTATATGACTCTAATATGATACTTGAATTAACTTGATAATACGGAAATTGAACGTATAATATATATCAGTTAAAAGACAAGTATGGGAGTTGACGTACTTAATCGTAGCATGTACACAAACATTTTGAGTCGAAAGTTTCCGCACTGAGTATATAATACTACGCTCATGTGCCCCATGCGTGTCAGTTCAGAAAAATTTACCACATCCTTTGGAAGCCTTCGGGATACAATATTTGTTCGCGAACTATTGACTGCGAAACACTGATCTATACACTGTCTACTCTTATTTAAGTTGATTTTCCAAAGGGTTCATTGGTTCAGAGGAACGGAAGGAAGCCAAGACGGGAAGAAGGGAAGTGGAACGGAAGTAAAGGGTAACAAACGGAAGAAAGCGGAGGATAAATCAAGAACGAGGAGAAGCGAGGAGTCGCGCCTTCACGAGCATGTGGAGGAACCAATAAGAAATTATCAGAGAGAAGATAATTAGATCAGCAGATGTATCTTCCATTCCATTGTAGTATTTGTAAATGGGAAATGCAGTGAGCTAATGAAGCTTATCTACATAGAGCGATAGGGGGTAGGAGTTGGGTGGTGGGCTATTGTCAGTAGGTGGGTCGATTAGTTGGGTTTACCAACAACTTGGCCTACATGGAGCGGTTAGTAGAAATGGTTAGTAATATAGTTATTGATACTAGCAGGAGGTAGATAGAGGAAGGAGGGTTCGCTTTTCAGTAGTCACAGCTATATGAACGGGGACATTCATGTGAAAAGCTACAAATTTTCCGGGTCCCATCGGGACTTAGTGAAGAGCAAGATCGCTAACACCTGAGCCACCAGAGGGGCTAGCAGATATATCGGATATGGTGTGACAGGAAGTAGAATTCAGGATGTTTGGTAAAGACGGAAGCTGAATTGAGATGAAGGGAGTTACACATTCACGGCAGACGCGTGGATTAATGTGCTGAGGGTGGAGCACTAGGAGATACCGTTACGATAAGCAACAGAGAGATGGCGAAAGGTCAGAGACTCGCCAGACGACCTCCAACGCTCGCCTTCTGGATCACACTTGCGTCACCCTCTCCTAAGCGCTGCCAACTCTAACAGCACTCATTACTTCAATGCCAATAACACTGCTATCTGCTAGGTGCGTTCTAACTTTAATGAATCCTCGATCCATCGCAATATGTATTCTCATAATATTATTCCTAATGATGACATATAAATATCTGTAAACAATATTCAAGGCAATATCTCAAGATCCATCAATAATGGTATTGTGATTTTAACTCATGGTCCGACAAAATTGCTTCCCCGTTCAGATTTGTATCGTTGATTCTCAGCAAGGAGCAGCATATTACTAACATTCTACGGATCAATTACCACGTCATCTTTTTAATTATATAGATGAAGTGTTTAATCACACTACTGGTTGGCATAAATTGTATACTATTATTTTGAAATAGTCCGAAATATTTGCTGCTTAAGATTGAGTATTTTGCCGTGAACTTCAAAATATTAACACTTTGATTGAAATGAAATAATCCCACAAGTAATGTGGACTGCGTTTTATATACTATTGAGAGCACTCAATGCTTCTGTTGTAAATGTGTTTTAAGAAAATCAAAAAGTTTCATTTCCAAACTGTTCTTCCACAGATTGCACATTACTGGTTCTAAGTTTTCTTCATTACATTCTTAGGATTCGACATAACCTACACATCTCTCGAATTTGATCAGATCGAAGGTTGATTAGCTCAATCGCATAGCTTTGCTTAAGCCGAGCAAGCAAGTGCAAAATTCGATTTTCCCCGGGATATTGGAAGTTTCAAGTGACGTCCTGCGTTTTTAGATACCCGCTTGATACCACAAGTGTCTAGGTACCTAAGAACACGTCTATAGAACCAGTATTATATTTATGTACCATATTAATATTCATAATCCCTGTTAAAATATTAATACAAAAATAAACGAATCCTTTTTTAAATATGGTACACGAAACTATTTTCTTCCAAATTTCCTTGCTGAGTAATTTTATGAATGTTGATTTTTTCTATGTTAACAAAAGAACAGTTTTATTATTTTTTATGATTCCTTCGTATTTCGCCATACTTTATTGTTTTGCTATACTCTTGAGATTGCACTTGTCGCTAGGTGTGTTTCACTGAAAACATTCTCTCACCTGCTGAGCCACTTCCTCTCTCCATCACAAGGCCACCTCTTCGACAGGGCGACACTTCTGCAAGGCGTTGGATTGAGGACATTTGAATACGCAGTAGCGGAGCATATTTCGAACTGACTTTTAAAAACTGAAGACCGTCCTAAACACACATGGAACTAATACTGCTGTTGTAAAAAAAATTTAAAAATAGCTCCAATTTCATTCACCGAGTAAACTTCGAAAAGTGAATGCGCTTACGGACTCAAATACAAAGGAGGTCATTGAGAAATAAGAAACATAAGGAATATCTGAGTAATTTAATACTGAAGGTATGAACATAAAATACCAATCACTGAATAATATTTACAGAAAAAACACTATCCATATGAGAAAAATAGAAAGATACGCTGAGAAAAAGAGAAATTATAAGGAAAATATCGAGTGAGAATCTTTTCAGGGGAGCTGCAGCATGGGATCAGATAATTGTTTCTACTTCTTTGTATGGGTTCTTGGACAATTTTTTAAATGACAATTCCTTATTTGCAATTTATTCATACAAATAATATTTGCCAGCATGAGCTAATACTACTGTTGATATGTTCAAAAAGGTTAAGACATTGGATAATGTACAAAGAAATTTCAATAAAAAGAAAAAAACACTTTGTCCAAGTCATCTCAAACGCCACCATCTTATTTATTTAGCTTTCATATTTTGAGAGGCGCCTCTTAGAGCAATGTTTTTTGTGTTTTTACCTTCACAATTTGAAGTGCTACTATTGAGTGACCACTTATTTCCTGTATTTTCCTTTTTGTTATGTTTACCAGACTATTTGGCAAATATTCTTGGTTTATCTTTTCCATATAATTTCTCTTTTTCTTAAAAAATATTTCTATTTTTGGATAGTGTCTCATAGAAATCTGTGTATGTTAATCAGTGATTGGTTTTTAATGTTCATACCTTCAATCTTAAATCACTCAGATATTATTTGTTTCTTATTTCTAAATTACCTGCTTCATATTTGAAGGCGTAAACATATTCACTTTTTTGATTTTATTCGTTGATTGGAATTAGTGCAATTTGAAATTTTCCTTTTAGTAACACACCGCAGCCATTGGTAATTTTAATATGGACGGCAAGTTCAATCAAAGCGCCATCATTATAGGTAATAGGGAGCAACTGCAAGGAAATGGGAGCGGTGTGGCGGAGTGTAGCATTCATTGAATTTTGCAACTGTTGTTACCGCTGCAATCTAAAACAGAACAGAGTCGAGCTCATTTTGCCGATTCCATGAACTAAGTCAACCAACGAGAACTTACTCGACCTGAATCTTTATTAGTTTTACGAAGGATATCATAAAGTGTATATAAATTGTTGGAATATCTGTTTATTTATTAAGACGACTGTATATTAACTATGTATCCCATATTAATGGATAGGGAAATGATCTATCGCTCGTTCCCATGCCATTGAGGGGAAGTACCATTAAGGTGTGACCAGCACTCCGAGTTAGTCAAAACCCTGAGATGTGTAATTGTTTTCTTTATTATAATTCTTTGTTATAATGTGAATAATAATGATGAAAAAACATGTTTAATCAGTTGATATATAGCACAAACAATATTCAGGAACTCGCTTGACTCGTTTGAAATGCAAAAGAGCATGTAAAAACATGGCGGCCAAGCGCGACGGTTTCGTGATTAATGCATCTTACCTCGGTAATAGTTTAATATCTATTTATAATTTCCGATGTCAAATAGATAAGAATGACATAAGAATACTACGGGAAATTTACTACAAATCAAAGTAAACTTCTATCACTTTCGTGTATTCAAAGTTGTTTTTTTGTTGTTATTGTGTTTTCTTTTGTAAACATATGTTTTCTCCATAAGACGCTATGTATTACAGTATAAACTATAATTGCAATTATACATTTAAATGGCCAAAAAAAATTTCGCATTGAAATCACAATAAGTACATGTTACTCTGTTTATTTATGCCGATTTAAGATATTTTATTATTTCTACCTATCCTAGCACTACCTTAAGCACCATCTGTACTCGAACCTGGACAGCACTTGGTTCAAGCATCAGTGATGCCTGTACACAGAATGGTCGTTGAAGAACGTCTAATCATAGCGAAGGTTAATAATTATGTCACAATTTTCAAACAGGTTGAGGCGACGGATAATATATAAAGAAAATTCAATAAAAATGAATCAGTTTCCATTACATTATGCAGCACCAAGATTGGACACACAAGAAATTCTGAGGTATTTTTGAGATCAACTATGGGGTAAGTATCAAATAATACTATATTCAAAAGTTTTTTCGTATGACTAATAATATCCACATTTTACTCACTTAATATACTCCATAACATAATTCCTATTGGAAAGACATTTGATTTCTATTCACGTTTCAAATCGTCACCTCAGTCAAAATTATAACCTTGAATATATATTTTTTAAACCAGATCTATGTCTATGGAGAGACTTTAGTGTACTCCCTCTTTCTTTATTTGGACGTTCTTAGGAGGACAATAAACAACATCGCCACATTAAACTGTGTGGATAAATTAGATACATGCTCGTAAGCGTTGACATATTTTCATAGTAAAGTAAAGCAAAAAAATTGAAATTGATGTAGAGAATGAGGTACTATCCACGTACAAGAAGAAGAATTGGTCCTCAGATAGAACCTTAGAGAACTCAGGATAGTTAGACGTGGTCTTGGCGAATTGATAAAAAATTATAACGACCTTGTGTTTATATGGAACTAATCACACTATTTACTAGAAGGAAACATTTCACTTGATATATATTATAATAAATCTTCCTAATGTAGACACCAGTGTAATATGCAAATATTTAAATAGACTTTAGAGGAAATAGCAATAAAAAGGACTGTTAATTGTCGTAGAAATTAAGGTCCATACATTTTCCTCGACTTTTAGTTATATAAACAAAACAGACATTAACGATATCCACAAATTATCTAGTAATGTAGTACAAAGAGCAAAAAGAAAGTAACTTTCAACCTGTTAATCACTTCTTGTACTGTGTCACAATTCCCTTTGCATGTATTGTTTCGTAAAGATTTTTCGCAATAACCTCTAACATTTGCAGTTACATGTCTTAAGCATCTTAAGCAGCGAGTTAAAAGGATGAAGATGTGAGAAACTTCGAGAATTACTTTAAGTGATTAATATTCCTTGATGATGTCTTTGTGAACCAAATGAAATAGCAAATGAATCTTCTTCATTTCATGTGTTTAATGTGATCCTTCATTTTATTTTATGAGTGCACCAATCAGTAATTTGTTAAAAAAGGTCAATTCTCCACATTTCACAAGATACAAAGCAACACTAATATTTAAATTACATCTGGAGGGACCCAAATTTTGTAGATATACAATTGAAGAGATTACAAGAAAAATAGACGGAATATTTTTCTTTTTTTAGAACTTTCTTCGTCTCGTCTTGTGAGAAAATAATAACTTCAAAACCAATCAAAAGGAAGAATAATTTTTGATAATCATATGAAACAACAGGTCTGATATTCAACGTAAAAAGTTTCAGAACCATGTCCGTACCGCCATTCTCACAATATATTTATTAAGTAATTCTTAGAACGAATTGAAATTACTTGAATTGCATACGCAATTATCACAATGTACATTTATTTTTGCAGAAAACATAATGTACAGGTTGTTTTACAATTCCCATTACAGGTTTCGAGGGGTTGTAAACGGTACTTAGAATATACAGTTTTGAAAAGGACCCCATGTTCGAAAATGTAACGTTGGGATGTAAGATCGGATCGCTTTCAAATCTCCCGCTCCATGGTAGCCTAAAGCGGAGACAATGAGCTCTGACGTGTGTGCTCTACAAGAGCTGCTCCGCTTGGTGATCTTTCTGTTCGTTGCATGAGATGTATCGGCGACGCATGCTTTCATTCACACGATCCACAATCCCTGGTGTGTACTGAATAATTTCTGCTGCCAATACCACTCGTGCAAGGAGACCTTCCATCTGTACAGTAGTCTCATAAGCAAGACTCTTCCTATGGCCCCAAAAGAAAAAGTCGGGAGGAGATAAACGTGGCGAACCTGGTGGCCTAGGATCAGTGCGTACCGTGTTTCGTACTAAGTTTCTGTGTGTACCGTGAAGAGGGAGATTTGAAAGTTATTCGATCTTTAAACTTATTGTACATCCAAACGGTACATCTCCGGACATGGATTTCTTATCAATTCTTTATGAAACAAGGACCCCCCACCCCACATCCCCTGGAGGCCTGTAATATGAGTCGTGAAACATCTTTTATAGGTTTCTAGTATAGATGTGCAGTTCCAAATACATTATATTTTGTTAATTCCAATTTCTAATATAGCTTTTTATTGGAATAAATTTAATGTATGAAAGTACATGCTTATCAATCTACACGGAAACACATATGAGAAATGAATTATAAGAATGTGTTATAAAAATATTACTTATCATATTTCTAGTGATCTCAAGGTTGAAGTTCTTGGCTGTCTAGTCACTTCATAGAATGGAAACAGAACATTTTGGCTGCTAAGTTGAAACTCAATGATCATGGCCAAAGCAAGAGGCTTCGGAATTGGGCCATGATCGAACCGAAGGTCCTGGTTGAAACCTCGTAAACGATCCATTTTTTAGGGTAACACCAATCTGGCAGTCAAGATGCTTCATGTCGTCGGCCACAGAAACTTTTAAGAATGTCTTATCTGAAGATTATTAGAAATATATTAATGTCTGAGTTTGCGAATACATCAAAAAACTCGAAATGAAGGTCATTTCCTATCGGTGTGAAATAAAACATATACAAAATATTAACATCAAATAGAGAAAATTCAAAATTAGGTTTTCCTGACTCCGATTTCGAACAGATTAGAAAATTTTCTTTGGCCATTTCAGTACTTTTATTGTAATTTAAAACATCTCTTAAGTGGGGATCACATTCTATACATTGAACTAACTAGTGCGTTTGGTTTAAGTTGGTTTTGTTGTACAAGTGTGTATTTATGTAATATACAAATAACAAACACAACATATATTTAATAAGTCCAGTAACAATAGTGATAAAGAACGTTTTTAAGTTATTTTGCTTTTGACAAATTAAGCTTAGATATAATTCAACACATGGCATCAGCCCTTAACTTTAGTCCTTAGCAGTATGTGGAACAATATCTGTCTGAGGAAATCACGCCTTTTATCACTCAGGTGCGAGTCGATAGGGCAATCAATCAAGTAAAAAGTCTTAGAAAATAAAATAAAGACGTTTGTTTTACTTTATTTGTTATTATATTTACATTGTTTTTGAATTATTAAATACAGTTATGTCAATCATTCATCTTTTATTTCAGTTCTCAGAAATGTTCAACCCACACTTATCTCCTGTATGGGGATGTGTCTCAGGTCTTCCGGGGGTCTGGGTGGAAATGGTGTACAGTTGTAGAAGGCGAACGGGTGGTGTAGTGGTTAACACCCTTGCGATCAAAGCAGGAGTCCCGGGTTCGATTCCCGACTTGTCGCCATTTTCACCTGACCGAAAGTTATCAAACTATGGAATTGATATATCGCCGTAGAATTTTACCCAGAAATTGTTCATTGACGCATTATGATCAATTAGTTGTTCTTCGTGTTCTATGTATCTTAACATTAAAGTGTTTTGAGTACGTTGTGATAAATACGTTATGTTCATTCTGATACCCAAACATGATCTTACCACCAATAATTTCTATACTTGATAAAACAATTAAGAAAATTAAATTACCGTGACAAGCATTGACCATCAAACGTTGAATCTTGAAGAACACGGCCAAATTACATCAAGGTCGTAGCAATAATTCTGCTCAGGAGCTGTTCACTGTTTTTAATAGATGGTCAATAAACACTGGTGAATATAGGGAGAAGCTGTAGATGGGTTAGTGGTATATTGGTTCGAAAATTAATCGGAGTAAATTGAATGTGGTTGAAATAAAATTTAACATCAAATAATTAGTAAGAACTAGAAGAACCATGTTCACCCAGGCAATGTACGTAACAGAAAATATCTAATGGTGGTCTAGAGAGAGCGTCTTTGCTTCCACGATCCCGCTGAGCAGTAGAGTGTGGTTTCGTAGCCTGGTCGTCCGAACTAGGGGAGGTTTACAGCTGGAGTTTCCATCACCTACCCACACAAATGTCAGTTGGGAACCATAAATTCCCCAGCAACCCTACATCTCTCCTTTCCAATTCCCTCTCCAAAGGTTAGGAGGAAGAGCTGGTCTCATGGCGTGAACCTCACCGTAAATAAATAAATAAATCATTCATAAATAAATAAGACATAAAATAAATAAATCATGAAACCTTTTGAAAACAAGAAATTCAAGAAGGATACAACATTAACCCCACACACACACATCAGACAGAATTATTGGTACGCAATTGGCAGTAAGTGGTGGATCTTTTCAGTATCAACATTTGAAATAATGCAATATAGCTTTAATATCAATAACCTGTAGTTATATTAAGATTTCAACTACTCGCAGGCCAGGTATGATCGCATTTTTGGCTCCAATATGTTTCATTATTGGGATTAGTTGCTTTTAATAAGGTAGATTGTAGAGGCAATTTTTTGTAATGAAACCGATATTTGATTCGTTTTCAAAACTTTAGCATCGCTGATAGATTTTTTTGCCGAATCATGTGTTCATTAGAAATGAATCTGGTGTGTAGGTATTGTGTTTAATTTTTGGTTTCTCTAGATAATTTCCTTTGTATTAAATTCTCTATTAAAGAGCTGACATACCTATTTTTATGGCAAGTTCTTTGATGATATCTTTCTAAAAGTTGTCGTATGAAAATAAAAACTTAAACAGACCGTGCTCTAGTGAATGAAGTGCTACTTGTTTGTGTTGTACGGAGTAGTTTCATGTTCTGGATCTCACCGTGTCTGTGTGAGGTCTGTTTCCTGAAAAGGTCGAATGTGTGTCCTTTGTCTTTAATATGAATTGTGATGTGTAAATAGTTTAAAGATTTAGTATAAATATTCCGTTAAGTTTGATTAAGACCACATCTTCTTTTACTTCTACTCAAACAAATATGTCACTAGGTATCTGTTCGGCAGCGACGAATCAACCTAAATAACGTACAAAGCAACATGAAAATACTTTTTAAACAACTAAATAATAAGGTCAAATGATAAAATGAATTGATGTGAAATAGTTTTTGTTACTATGAATTAATTGGTTCATTACACACACATACACACGAAAAATCCATCAAACTTTTTGTTTTTTGTTCAAACATTCTTGTTATGTAATTCATTTTTTATCAACATTTTGTCTCAAAGCGATTTATAATCTTGTTCTTAAAGAACTTAACCTACAACTTTTTCTTATACCATAATTTTTCGTCTCAAAAAACAGAAAAACGAAGACTGCGTCCTAAAACCACTTTCGGATAATCGAGAGTTAACTGTAATTCAATTCTGAATCCGAAATGTTAAATTTGGAAATACTATAACTCAATTCAATATATAGTTACTCAGAGTCTCAAGCAGAATACTGTCATTTATACTTCAATATTGCTTTGTCAGTATTAGAAATTTTTTTCCATAACACTCATGTTGAAATACAATCCTTCCCTGAGTTCAACTAAGTACAGATCAATACATATCATTATGTTTGTAGCATTAGTTTTTAAACGAGGTAAAGAATTGAGTTTATATTTAATAAATTATACGATTTTTCTCAGATTCTTTCACGAGGTCGTTTTTCAGCAACATAATTATGTATAAGGGACGAAACGATTAAGAATTGTTTAAATAAAGAGTTGCAACAGATCATAAATTTGTTAGTAAACAAAGATATCATAAATATCAATGTAACAATGAATTCCTCTGAAGCAAGGTAATGGGTCGAAAAAGTCGAAAGAAATTTAAGAAGATTAAGCTTTGTTCTATCGTGTAAAATACAAAAATCTAAGATCCTCCACGTCCTTTGATTTTCACGTAAAGGTTTTCACTTTTTTGGAATAAGCCCTCAAAGAGCAAAATATGAGATTTTTCATATTTTTTTGATCCAGTGACTCGAATATTAATCCTAGGCAAAAAAGGTTAATGTAGTGTTATTGCTCTCAATAAAACCTATAAAATGAGACGTTGTAAGTTAGAATCCGTTCATTAGTTAGTGCAAGAAAACGTAAAACCACTCGAATGATTTCTTGCAATAGTTATTAAAAAACAAACTTTTGTATTTATTGCTTTAAAATGCCCTTGCAATAACAGAAACAACAATATTCCGGTACACACGATACATAAATTAGTTACTGAGGTACCATTCATTATTTATCCCAACTTTCTTTGTTAACAATTGTCGCATTACGCCAAAAATGGTTGTACTATCCTACACAGCTGAAATTATTGAAAAGACTCTATAGTTTTTACCTTTTTAATTTTCAAAGGGTCGGTTCATAATTTCATCCCTATTTTTATGTCATTTTCCGTTCTAAACAATGGAAGCTGGCTCCTCCGCTGTTCTGAATGTTTCTAATTTTGATAGCTTAAAGCCAATAATGTTTAATGTCTAGCATGAAATGCTAATAAAGAAGGAATAATTATCATCCTCCAACCAATTGGAGCTGATTAAGTGATTAAAAACCAGTGAGTCTTTATTTATTATTGACTAGCTGTTCACCAGCGGCTATACACGTGAATTTTGTAATATTTCAACTATATTATTTCTCACATTAACACAGATATCCAGGGGTACTGTTATCCACTATTAAATTTTAAATATAATGTCAAAAAAACACTACAAACTGCGTACGACCACGTGGAGGACAATAAACTAATTTAATCTCCGGAAGCAAGCAAGCGACCATCCCATCAATTCGGATCAAGCGCCCTAAGGCAGACGCGGAATCAAAAATTTTAGCAAAAATTACTAGATAAGATAAAAAGTTAGCTACTAGTTATAATACTAATATAATGTCAATATGTTTGTAATTTAACAAAACAATTATTTTACATGCACTAATTATTATTGAACTATAGATTATTCTGAGTATAGTGTTTAAATATCATAAAAAATTATATAAAACGATTTATTATTACAATAAACACGCCCCTAGATAAAGCCTAGAGAACGTGTATAAGAAATCCGTCTGTACCCGAAGGAAAACCGGAGCAAAACCCGGGCCAGGATGGGGCTTCAGAATTAATGTACACAACCGTGCCAAAGTTGAGTACATATAAAACTAAATTAATATGAGCTATCAGACAACACAATCATGCAAGAAAATAGTTTTTGAAATTGTTATAAGTTATTTAAAAAATACTACAGCAATGGCATAATAAAGTACAAAACGGATTTAACTTTTATTAAAATCAATCAATAATTTTACATCATAGAAGGACTCGTGCAGGACGTAGTTTTTAACCGCGGATTTTAAGAGATTCAATTTCGTAATATCGTTTATATTCTTGGGCAGGGAATTATATAGAACGATTGCCGAATGATATGGGCCCATTTGGCAAAGAGTGGTTGACACTCTAGGGCGATGAATATTATTCCTATTGCGAGTATTGTATTCGTGAACGAGACTGTTTCGTATGAAGCAAGGGTGGCAATTCAGTAATTCGGTCTTAACAAACACGAACGTTTCAGAAATATAAATGCAAGAAAATGTTAAGATATTTAATTCCTTATATAAAGGTTTACAAGAGTTTCGGGGGTGAGATTTACAAATTATCCAAACTATCCTCTTCTGAATTCTGAAAGTTTGAATGCTCCGACCGGAATGCATAACACATTTACTTAAATGGGAATTAAGATTGTCAACGTGACAATTCCATTTGAGGTTATCTTGAATATGGAGACCTATAATTTTGTATTCGTAACAGTTTTTAATTGTGATCCGTTTAAAGAAAGATAAACCTTTTGTGATCCTATTGTGAAATGACATAGATACTATTTTGTCAGTGTTTACGATGATACAATTTGCATGGAACCAAGCCGAAATATTACTTTTTGAGCGTTGGCGTGTTTGCAAAGTATATTAGAGTCATCAGCAAAAAGAACCATTTTGCAATCTGATGTGGATGATGACATGTCGGTCACATACAACAAAAAGAGTATGGAGTCAAGAATTGATCTTTGGTGTACTCCGCAAGTAAGTGGCTTTGTTTCTGAAAGACAAAGTTGAAGTATTTTATTTTTAGTATAGCATATTTCGACCTGTTGATATCTATCTTTTAAATAAGAAGTTGGCCATTTATGTGGAAGTCCACGAATGCCTAAAGAATGAATTTGGAATGGCGAATTTCGTGATCGATGACATCGAATGCTTTGGATAAATCAAGAAAAACACCCTGAGGATTTTCTTCACGGTTAAGAGATGTGGCAACATCATTTAAGAAAGAAAATATGGCGCTTGTAGTGGAAAAGGATTTCCTAAAACCGTGTTGATCGTCAGAGATAATGTTTGTTTTTTTATAAAAAAATTAGAACAATTTTTCTAGGATTTTTGAGAAAGTGGGTGGTAGAGATTTTGGTCGTTAATTTCCAATATTAAGTGTGTTTCCTTTCTTGTGTAAAAGTTTCACTTTAGCTCTCTTAAATATGTTAGGAAATACCCCTTCCGATAAAGAACTATTAAAAATATTTATGAGTATATTTAATATAGCGTGGGACGAAAATTTAACAATAAACTCGGCTATATCGTCTATGCCCTTTTGAAAATTTGTTTTTTAATGAGCTGATGATTCTCATGACTTCACTGGCGTTAATTTCAGAAGTAAACATAGAATTGGGTACGTGGGTGGATATAATTGAATTGGATATGTTGAGTTCGTTATTCTACCTACTTCTGAGAAGTAAGAATTAAACAAATTTGCGATGTCCTGAGGATTTGATACGATTTTGCCATCGTTTAGTAGAGAAATATTTTCTTCGCGATTTTCAGAAGTTGACGTGTAATTTTTAACAATATTCCACATGGCTTTCATCCGGTTGTTCGACTTTAGTAAATTGTTGGAGGTTTGCTTGTATTGGTGTGAATTTTAAATCCCTCATTTTCATTGATTTCATAGAGAAAGAGTATTTCGAAAAGACCAGCTGAGAGATATTCTTGAATAAATTAAAGCAGCGTAGTCCAATTGGTTGTCTGTGTGCCGCATGCAGTCCGCGAAACGTTTTGTAGGCCCGCCAGTTATAAAACATTTTACATCAAATTTTTCAAAAAACGTTTGGAGGACAACATAAATTTATACTATTAGAATATTATTTTTAATATTTGACTTGGCATGGCCGGTGAGAGAAAATAGAAATTTGTGTTCGGAATTACCCCGACGTACATTTCAATATGAAAACATTTTATTATAAAACTAAATATTAAATATAGTTCTAAGAAAAAATGTACGATTTTATTCATCAAGCTTGAAATAATATAAATTTGATGAGAATCAAAATATCAGGTTACAAAAAAATAAAACCATACTAATACATAAATTAACAAGGTTCTCTTTGTTTGCAACCTGATCAACCTGACGGGCTGTTTCTCCCAATGATGGTGGCCCAACACTTACATAACATTGGAAGTGAGTCTATTCATATCATTATGTCTCAAAGCTAGGGATTCCACATTTGTATTCAATTTTTTCAATATTTTTTTGTGTCACGCTCTTCGCGATCGCCACCTCTAGGTATGACCTGACATTCCTATGATAACGGTTACATAGAGGCATCAGAAGTACGTTATACACCCGAAAACGCCTGAAAATAATGATTTCGCTCTTTTAACGTTATTTTTATCCCCAGCTCTGATACCGTGTCCCCTCGTGATCTGAACTTAATGACATTTGTAGTTTAATTAAAAATCTCATCACCCCCAAAACTATGGATCCAATGCAATTTTCATATTTTTATATTTCAAAATTAGTTTGGAATTATTTTTTCACATAAACCCAATTCGATTTCCCTAAGGCGCATAGTGGTGACTTTCTTCTGTGAGGACTGAATTTAGATATGCGCATTGTCAGAATTTCAATATCAACTCAGCGACGCCGAAAACTATGGTCTCGTCACTGGTATCTGTCGTCTTCGAAACTTTTTCATGACATCCCCTTGGCCAGGGATGCTGGGATAATTGTTAATTATGGTTAATTGTTAATACGGGTTAATTGTGGACTTTGGCGTATTCGGAATTGTCACTATTTTTTTCAACGGCCCCGAAACTAAGATCTTAACTCTAATATCAGTCTCTCACGTTTATTTTTACATTTCACCCTCTTCCCAAAGGCAGTATATTACCTCACAGGGGTTATCATGGAATTTAGCGATATTGAGACTGTGACCGCTCTTCTGCGTATTAAAAATTGATGTATCTAACACCAATATCAGTTGATTTTTATTATTTTTACCAGTACCCTTTTCCCACCCTTAGGAATACTAGTTTTATGTGATCTGATGTGAATTCACAATGTGGACTGATTGTGAATTTACATAGCATCGGGGTTCTTATCCATCTCAACGGCACCGAAAAGTATAGTTTTGAATATAATACCGGATTTTTGTTATTTTTATGTCATCGTCATACCACCCCATCTCTAGGGGTGCCAGGGATGTCTTATCCCCACAGTGCTTATTGTCAGATAGTCATCTATGCATGAAGTTTGGTTGAAATTGCTCCCTTCACTCCAGATTTATGGAGACTATCGATAGTGTTGGTTCTTGTTGTGGAGAATGATTTTGGAAAATAATTATATTGAAATTGTTTAAACTAGTTGTTTAAATGTTTAAAATCGTTGAGTGGTGGGTGAACCGCGTCTCTCCGCTCTCTTCTTTTCACTTGTTTTTCACCTGGTTGCGCCAATTCAAAATCCTCTCCCATCGAAAAATATCTGCGTTATTTATGAACCAAATTAAAGCATTTCTCAAAATCAGGGTCATTTATTTAAAAAATAATAATTGCATTTGTTTTATCAAAAAGTTACAAAATATGTTGTCAACAATTTTCATTGCAAAACAGACTTCTTTATTTACAATTTGAGAAAAAATTATTTTAACGAATAACTATTGAAACAAAAATGTGTTCGTTTTTAAAAGATTCATAATCTTACATTCCAGATATTATTCGCTAGCAGATATTTAGCTTGTAAAATTGTTATACTTGTGTTTTGTTGCATCACTTTAATAACTTCTTAAAACAATTTTGAGATGATTGTTCACAAAATGTTTACAAATAAAAAATAATGCGACTTATTATCTATCGAATAATGTTCGGTTAATGTATATATTGTAATAAACTAAGTCTCCGCTATTTAAAAAAATGCTAACTCGACTTCTATTCGTCGTGAAATTTCTATTTCTTTTATATTTGCGCTATGTGCCACACATTAAGCTATCAAAATTAGAAATTCGCACAGCTAATAGCGGAGGATTTATGTTAAATAGTTTAATAACGAAAAATCCCCCTTTTTGACGTTAAAAGTAGGGATTTCAATATCAACCGACCCTTTACAAATTAAAAGACAAACTATTGGATATTTCATGCAAAATCCACTTTATACGACAGTAATACCTTACACAACACTTTATACGAAAGAATTATTGGTGTAATGTGAAATTATTAACAAAAAACAGTGAAATATATAATTAAACATATTTCAGCAAGTAATTTACGTAATGTAATACTGTTGTTTTTTGTTATTACAAGGGCTTTTTTAAACCATAAATCAAAAATGATTCGCTTTTTTACAATAAATATTGCAAGAAAACATTAGAGAGGTCTTTAAAGTTTTGTTGTAATTAGTAATGCATGAATTTTAACTTACATCATCTCAATTTATTGGATTTATTAAGACCAATAACTCGCAATTTTAACTCTTTTGTTTAAGTCACTAGAACAAGAAAACATGAAAAATCGCACATTTCACACTTCGCGAAAAAAGAACACAATTTCTACAATCATTCAAAAAACTTTTGGGGTCTTAGGTTTCGTATTTTAATCGACAAATCTGTTCTGAATTTTTTTCGCCTTTATCATGGGGAAGATTCCCCGTTGCCTAGTCTATATCTAGAATTTGGAGTTGAGTGTTTATTGAAAAATTCTCAATCATCATGTACTGTTATGTTACACAGAAGGATCTGCCATTGATTGGCAGCGGGATGTATTCTCGCTTCGTTAGCTCGTTTATTCTGAAACCGGTTTTGAGAGAAAACATGAAGTAATAAAATGATGATATTCGAGGTAGACCGTGCCGTGTAGGAGACCTTTCATAACTGTCACTCTGGCAATCCCATGTAACTGGTCGACGAATCGTATTTATAATTTTCTGGATTATGTTGCAGATATAATCTCTCCTTTATATCTATGTTGCTCATAGATATAATATCTCCTTTGTAGGAACCTATTACATAATTTGTATTAAGTGTCCACGAATTCATAACTATTTTCTCTTTCCAAACAACGTCTTAAAAAAATTTAGAATGGGATTTTTATATCAATTTAAAATCCTTAGAAGGCTA
The DNA here is from genome assembly GCA_002313205.1 of Laupala kohalensis. Lineage (NCBI taxonomy): Eukaryota > Metazoa > Arthropoda > Insecta > Orthoptera > Trigonidiidae > Laupala > Laupala kohalensis. Next base: position 152,525 of record NNCF01132244.1, on the reverse strand, counting down.
AATATCTCTCCATACTACGTGAACCAGCATATGTTTCATACAACCAAACTGGTCGCAAAGTTCACATCCATTTTCTTATTTTCATTTTCTCTATGTATAAACGTTCAACCCGAAATGCATTCGCCAAATACTGTGAATCTCTTGGAAAGTGAACGTCGAAATGAAAAAAAATCTCTGTCAAATTCAATCTCATATTCCTCATTCAAAGGAATCTACTTAGTTTGTTACATCCTATGAGATCAATCGGTTTGGAAATTGGTGAGTGTGTTTTTAATACAGATAATTATTTCCATACAGATGATGCAAATAGTGTTATAGGGACAGAAATGAACTCTCTGATGAGAGGGTTTTTCGTGTTTCTTGAAAAATTAGAAATGAGTGATGTAGCGGGTTTCGAAACCAGATGACTCAATTGTATTAGTGGACTTGTTAACACTCTTTGTACATTCGATTTTTTATAGACTATTTCAACAAATGACTTGATGTATCTAGTATGGAGAACGACTCTCTGAAATGCTAAGGACTCGATTCCAAATGTATTCCCTGTCGGGTGTTCATAAACATCCAAATGTATTCCTTGTTGTGTGCATAAAATCAAAACTGAAACATATGAACTAATCCACCTCCATCTAGGGATGTTCCTACCCTATTATGAGAAAAAAAAACTACCAGAAAGAAAATAATAATAATAATAATAATAATAATAATAATAATAAGAATCGTGTAATTGAGTGTTGTAGCGACATGAGTATAGTATTTCTTACACGTCCTGGCGTCAGTGAGAGAGAGTAGATAAAACAATCGTGTCATACGGAACGAAGCAGGCAATGAAGAATCAATGGATGGCAACTATCAAGAGGACAGAGGACCTAAAACATATTAGGAGACCTTTCTTTGCATGAAAAGTTTTTTAGAATTTGTTATGAAAATTAAAAACACATGTATTAAAAGAATTAGTACTTAAAATTTGACATCTTAGGAAATTATTTCTTGTTATTTATAATTAAAACTATATTTTTGTTTAGCGCGTATCTGGAAAACAATTAACGCAGGTATAACATATTCGCAGGTTGCCTCTTCAGCGTTAGCTCCTCTTTTTGTATTATTGTATTTGAGAAGAAAAAATCATAATTGAAGTTGACAATCCAAAGAAAACATTACGTAATTATTCAGTATAACAGTGATGGCATTGTGGATATTGCTTCAAGAAACGGTGAAGTGGTAACGCCATAGCTGCGTGTCGGTGTTGATCGTAAAACAGTAGGCACGGCAGTGGGGGAATATGCGGGAAACGACGACTGCGGGCGGACCTGACCTGATGATGGGGGCGGCTGGCAGGAGGCGGTGGAGCCGGTTCGCAGTCGCGTTCACACTGCCCCACTCGCAGTTGGCTGTCCTCCGCTGTCGATTCAGCATGGTTTCTCCAAGCACCGCGATCGCCGTTATGCTGGGTCTGGTGTTCGGCGAAGTCGTCGCCGCTCCTTCTGATGTTGGAGGACCGCAATTGCGTGAGTCTCAACTCTCGAGTTTCTTCTACGGATATTTTTATGATTCCTTTTTTAAAGCACTCAAGAAAAATGCTTTTTATAAATGAAATGGAACATCTAACCCCGTCCTTGCTCGGGTTTTTCTCCAGTTTTACTTTCGGCACATTTATCGGAATTGATGCTTCCTGAGAGGAAATTGGCTCTCCACGTGACCATATGCAGATTATTGTCAAGGAATTGAACGAACTGAATGAAATAAATTTGGGCGATTTAGTAACTTTTAATCAGGATTTACATAAAGCTATACTCTTTCTTTATTATTTCTTCTAGATACGCTATTGGAAAATTGTTAAATTTTGAATTGTTGTTCGATGGATTGTTCTCAAGATCTTCAAAGGCAATCATACGTTTGTAGTATCTTCAAAAACGACTCAATAGTTTGAATTTTTTTTTCTGTAGCAATAGTAATAACATACCTGATAATTAGTTTGATTATAAGTTAACGAATTCTTTACATCTTCGGGTTACGAGTGAATGTATAGGTAATATGAAACATACGAAAAAATCTTAATCCTTATTACGAACAACATAAATCGATGAAAAGTCACAAATGATCAGAGACCAATGTTTTCAAATAGATTTAGATTACGTTGACTCCTATGTAAGAAAATATTTGACAGTTTTTTTTTTCAACATATATTTACTCCTACGGGATGACCATATATAAAGGGTCCCTCACATCGCATCTCTTGATAACTCTCATGTTCATTCACAGGATATTGATTGTCGTTTATGTTTTTAATTTTCAAATTTAATTTAATTTTTATAATTTAATTTTCAGGTGTTGGGATATTGCCTTTTGTTTATGTATTTGTTTTATGTTATTTGTGTATTTATGTACACTTTGATTGTTTTCTCTCTCACCAAGTATTGCACACTTGCACATTAATAAACAATATATTATTTGTTTGGTAACGTAAACGGATCAAGTAGAAGCTGTAAATGACCAAATATGAACTGTTCGAAACTGTGATTTATTTTATTTAGTATTCAAGATTATCAAAGAAAATATTATGTCTTAAATGTTTGATTTTTGGCAGCACAAAGCTTCAGGTTATGTTTTCTGATATTTAAATTAAAAATTAAGATACGATCCAGATTTCTTTAATCAGAGAAAATTGAAGGTAAAATAATATTACTAGACTATTAGACTTGTTGTTCCATGATAGGTGGGAATATACGATTTAAGCTTTCTTTCTTTCTTTTTTTCTTCTTTTCATTATTTCCCATTAATACGGTAAACACTAACATGCAAGATGTGATTTATCATCCAGTTCGAATAACATGTGTGTGGGTTACGTAAAGCAAATGATGTTTATCTTCCTTGTGTCTTAACAAGTGAAACAATATAAAAATTGCAATGTACGCTCTCGTAGTTGGTAATGATATTTAAAAATTTTCAGGGTACTTTTGACCTTCGGAAAAACCGACAAATTATTCCAATAAGTCATTTATTAACGACGGAAATAAAACAAATAAAGAATATTGAATGTTTTAATCCGCGAACTTTGACTGATAATTCTATAAAATATATATTATAGATCTTATCAAAATTTGCGGCGAAACACATATTATGAAAACATAAGAATTGTCATATTTTATAAGAACTCATGAGATCTTGTCCACAATAAACACCTACGTGAAACTAAAAAAAAAATATTGGCCATACTGGTGCCTCGACGAGGAACTTGAATAAAAACAAAGAACGACGCAGCATTTTCTTAAGACCATTCATTCACCGAAGTTCTTTTATGTCAAGTGAAAGTTATCAAAGCTTGAAAAGTAGTGACTGCAATGGTGTCTGCGGAATTTAAACGAGTACGTAATATTTAATGACTATACACACCTTAATTTTTGGTTTTGAGAGTAAGGTAATTCAGATGTAAGATGCACGTGCTTGGCAAACTAATAAAATAAAATAAATATTTTGCTATTATTTTTATATTTACCATCATTTTTAATTGTAATGTTTTAACCATTTTCTTGTAGTTCAATTAAAAAAGGATAGGCTTCCTACAATTATCAGGCTGGATCATGCATTATGTGGCAACGGTGTACCATTGACCGGCTTGGTTAAATGCGTTAGCTTTATTTCAGCGAATGGATTACTTACGCATTCATATTCTTAGTGTCAAATGAATCGGAACTTAAAGTAATTATTTATTTATTTATTGTGGTCACGTTATATTTTTTTAGCTTCTATGACATTGACGACTAATTATATGAACGTGTGAGCTAAACTGCCTTCGTGCACCCTCTCCCCAAAACATCGCATCCCTCAAAACCAAATGAGTATTCGACCAATTAATATTCTCCCCACTCTGTCGAAAATATTAGAAAAAGTGGTTCGAAATCAAGTGAAGAGCTACCTCAATCAAAAAGATATTATTAATGAATATCAATCCGGTTTCCGCTCAGGCAGAAGTACAGGAACCTCCTTGATGAATGTTATAGAAGATGCTCCAAATTCGATTGACGCGGGAAACGTAACTATTCTTGTCTTTCTCGATTTTAGCAAGGCATTTGATTCAGTTGATCATAATATTTTTCTTGCAAAAATGAAGACTTTAGGTTTCGGATAGCCTTCAATAAAATCGTTTTCGGAATATTTAACAGGACGAAAATAAACTGTAGTATCTGGAAATAAGTGCCCTCGGTCTCCTTGCTTTTTTAATTTACGTTAATGGCGTCAACAAATCTCTTAAACATAGCAAATTTCAAATGTACGCCGACGATCTTAAAATTTATATTAGTGGCAAACCGTCTAACATAACTTCAATTGCGCAAAAACGTAACGAAGATCTCACCTCGCTCAGTATGTGGGCAACATCTATCGGCCTCCTATTAGATCCGTCTAAATCACAATGCTTATTGCTTGGTTCAAAGAAAACCCTCAGTAAACATTCAAATTGCACTCTACCCAATATATCAGTTAATAAGACTTCTCTCACTTGGTGCAGTCACGTGAAAAATCTAGGAATTTATACTGAAAGCTCGCTAAGTTGGGAAACTCAAATAGACGAAACATGTAAAAAGGTTTACTCCAATATCCACTCTTTAAAATGGCTACGTGATTTTTTACCAACAGGAGTAAAGGAAATGCTTGTTAAGTCTCTTGTCATGCCGCACTTTGATTACTGCGACTTCCTTTTACTGACTTGACGGAAAAAATGAAACGTAAATTACAAATGTATTAGCTTCATTTTTGATCTCAGGAAGTATGACCATGTGACAGAATTTTTCAAAAAATCCAGAACACTCGCACTCGAGGAACGTCGAACGCTGCATTGCCTATCTCTTCTTTATAAAATAATAAAAAATGGACATTTGACAGTTTTAGCATAACGTTTTAAATTTTTGAAACTGGATCGCGCGCGAGGCTCACATCTCATCTCTATTCCTCGGCATGGTACAACTCTTTATAGTAAATCCTTCACAGTACACACAATACGTTCTTGGAACAAACTTCCTGCTCAACTAAAATCTCCATCAACTTTTTCTTCTTTCAGGCGACGCCTTACAGAGTGGATGGAAAACAATGCCCTTTAGTCTTCCCACATTCTCTGTCTATTCTTTCTCCTTCATTTGTATGCTCTCTTTCTTTCTTCTTTCTCTTCTTTGCTTTTATATTATCTCTCTCTTTCATTCTCTCAGTACCCTAGTGTCATATGAACTTATGTAATATATAATTTGTAAATACAGTGTAATATATATCTAGTAAGGTATAATCGTATTGTGATATGTAATTTGTAAATATTGTCATTATGTAATAATTTGTTATGATATCCTTGATGTAATTTCTGTATTTTGATATTTGTATATTCATAATTATATTGTACTGTTACTGCTGCTTTTAACCCATGTTCGGCACTAAGTCTCCATCCTGATTGGGGTTGTGCTGGGTTTACTCAATCGCTTAAGGTTTCACCGGGATGGTCACTAGTATTGCTTCCCAGTTTTAAATGTAAATACGATCCTCCCAAATTTCATCTTGTATTTAAAATGTAAACGTTTTAAAATGGTTAAACGGAGGAGTAGACCTTAAGGTCTGAGTCTCGGCAAAATAAAGGCACTTTTATTATTATTATTATTATTATTATTATTATTATTATTAAGATATTTCTCTTTGGTCAGCCAGCCGGTCTACGAGACCTGTGTCGTCAATAGTTAGACTCCGGCCTGGTGATTGTAGGAGACCATGACTACACTCTTTCAGGTCACGAAAACTTACTCAACGTTGACATGTTTTTAATTAATGAATTTAAATTACCTAATACTCTATAAATTAAAAAAAAACATAATTAACTTAATAAATCAACTTTCTTCATATAAGGTAAACAAATTTCTGAATAATGAACANGAGACAGCATTTAAGGAGCACATTTCTCTTTCCTGTTCCTATGATGTGATACGTTTCGATTGAAGACTGAGGTACCTATCAGTAGCTATGAAATTATCCAAGGAACCCGAAGATAAACTTTCAGTTTGAAAAATAAAATTATGAAACCTATTTGATAAAAGTAGGATAGGAATATTCTATCTGACCCAAGATCATAAACAAGGATTCATGTTGATGAAAAGTCTACATTGTCACTCGTTACTTCCGCATTAATATTCTTCTTTCCGTAGTCGGAAAAATGGCCGCATGAAATTATAGAAAAAATCAAAATTTTGTTAGTCCTATATATTTTACAAGAACAAACTTTAGTAACAATTATATTTTAACGTGAAATTTTAATTTTCGATGCGATATTGTTCATTCTCACTTGACCTCACAAGGTTTTAAAAAAATACTTGAAGTATTTGAGTGAATAAAATTATATTAAAAATGGATGATTTTCGAAGTTTTCCATTTTCTGAAGTCTAAAGTTCTATATGGTTAAATATTGGTAGTTTCTCGTCGATCATAAATTAATAAATATATGTAAAATGTTAAAGAAAAGAAAAGTCAACATTTTGAAATGTGTGATAAACAATCCAATTGTGCATATGTAATAAGCTTGCGATTATTATTATTATTATTATTATTATTATTTCTATGTCATAATCATTGATAAAAAATTATGATAAAATAACTTTTTACATTTTAACTAGCCAATTTTCATTTGAATGCATTATGTTTAGAAACTGTGGAATGTTATCATAATTGTATATCATATGTGTATGTTAACAACTCGGTTGTTTACAGGAACCCTACGGAAACCAACTTTCCTCGAGTAGTATATCAAGTTCGATCTAAATGTTGTACTAACTTGTTTCCTGAGAGTAAAATAATACAATACTTTCACGTCGTCTTCCACGTCTCTATTTTTCATGGTCGAAGAAATATTTCATACATTTCATTATTAATAAGTAAGTGTCCCTCTTTCACTTTTACGTACGATTTCATAGTTCTCTTATTCTAAGGAAAGTTTCCTGAAAGTGGATCGGTCAGTTCTTTTTGTTTATCCCCACTGGGTCAAAGAAAAGTATGTCACCTGAAAAGAAAATTTACAATTCGCACAGGATGCTTCTAAGCCACGCTGTTTCAGGAGCAGACGCTTTCTACAAAAAAATATCCTCACAAAGAAACCTGGTGGCACACTTTATCCAGTGATTGTCAATATGTCTATCGAAAGACATGCGTATAGTGAAAGTTAAAAGCGTTCATTTATTCTTGATAATCAAAGCAATAAATAAACAAGAATCGTACCACAGACAACTGAGATTTCGCAAACGCAGAGGCTAGAGAAGCACAATCACGATTCCACTATTAATGAAATCTCGAAAAGTGAGCGCAGTTAAATAGTGCACAATATTCCACAACACGTCTTGGATATTTGGTTATTTATTTAGACCACTTTCCAATGTTTTAACTCTCAATTTAATAATAAATTTAGCTTTTTATACAATCTTCTGCAGAAAGAATATAGAATAAATAGAAAGAATATAGAAATAATATAGAATAAGAAATAATATAGTAAATAAATATATTTTAACCATAAAACTTGAATAAACGCAATTGTATTATTTATCATCTTGTTTTATTTTGCGTTTCTTGGTGACACCATGATTTTTTAAACATATTTCAATATATTCTTCTTCTGTTAGAACTCACATAAACATTTTAAGTCTTTCAAACATAACTTCGATTTATTCACACCTCAAAATGAATTGTTGTTCATTGTTTTAATCACATAGTAAATACTCATGTCAGAAATTCTAAAACTTTATTTGTAAACGAAAATTTGTTTTGCTCGTAATATTAGTGTGCTCGCGAAATATGGTTGATATCCTCACTTATTAATTAGTACGTCCGCAGGTGGTTATGTTAATGTGCCTCGTGTAATAGATGCACACCGTTAAATACAAGTTTGTTTATATTACATAAATTTCCATTGTGCTCTTAAAACAGTGTTTTAAATTTCCTTGCTTCCAAAGAATATGAATGAGGACAAAAATAAATATAACTCACAAAAAATGACAATGTTGAGTATACACTCTTGATGATAAATGAATGTGAATAAGAATAGCTAAAGATTCCGTATTAATAAAAAGATCTTCGATGAGAATATTTAACAACCAAAGGCACAAAATAGTATATCATCTTTAATATATTCATGTTACATGTTAGTTAAGAAGCAATATGACAGCGACAGGAGGAGACAGTAGACTATTAGAACGGATAATTGTAGAGGCGCGGTTCTCTAGACCACACCCAACTAGACCGTATAAAGATTTTTTTAATTCACCGGAGTAGATCTTGTGCAACATGTTTCTAAACGATTAGAACATCTAATGTTACATTGATTCGTATTCGATTGATGGAATAACATTTCAGAAATTTATTAAACATACATGCTTATCTTTTCAGTAGTCAGTACAATTTGCACGTAAAAGAATACAATTGAATAATTTAAAACTAATATGATTAATATAAAACATAAAACTTCGCTTGTTAAATTCACTTTCGTTCGAGAGTCAACAATCACCATAACCGGAATGAGCCTCGTAACTTGAGAACATTTGAATCACAATTATCAGTGAGACCGAACGATTATACATTTTTCTTCTTATTTATTTAACCAGCAGTTTTATGGGTATTAATTTTTGGATAATTGGAACATTTCAAAAATATAGGAACGACCCTGAAGATGATGCCAAACTAGCATCGAAACGTTGGCCATATATTAGTGAATACTAATAAAGTATTACATTAAAAATTGATTGTCTATAATAATATTCGCATAATTATTGTCCTTCAAGTATAAATATAAAAATGTATCAGCAAGAATGTTTACCTTTGAAGAACTGTATTGTATTTAATAATATTCTGTGCAAAACTCTACAGGATACCTCTTCGAAAGACAGTCAAAAACATATTCGTATAGCTTTGAAAATAAAATAGAAAAAGATAGAATCGCAATGTTGGTGGGCCTCATACTTTTTTTTTGTTTCTCAGTAACACATGTAAAAGCTTACTACTTATTTCGATAATCTGCAGAGACATTTAAGGAAATATCAATTTTAATAATCAATTTTGGCGCTTTGAAAATATTTGTTTGTCAAATTTATTCGTGATTTTTTCGTATGGCCACATGGAGGATATATCCTATTGTCAGGGAAGCAAGGAAAAAAGAATTTTTGATTCGATCTAATGAATTGAAAGAAGATAGATCTAAGAATCAAGCAAGTAGAAAAAAAACCCTTGCACACAACGAACAGAGAAAATTATTTATGAATATATTAAAATAACAACTCAAATAAAATTGTTATAAGCGTGATTTTATAAATAATACGATGTTATAACATTTTACCAATAACACGAAGCTCCACGTTTTCTTGGTATCGGAAAAGGAAGATGGTGCAGCCAACAGTACTCTCCTGTCTCTTTGACCACATGAAAATGCCGATACTCATTTTATATATAAATATTTCTTATAACCGACTTTTCTCATATATATATATATATATATATATATATATATNATATATATATAGAGAGAGAGAGAGAGAGAGAGTAAAAATTGTGTTTTCAAGTGCAATTTCTTATCGTTTATTTAACTATTTTATTATAACAATCAATTAGCCGAACAAATGGCTGGATATTAAGGGTACTCATTTGATACCAGGTCGGAGAGGACTAGGAATCGTTCTGGACGTTTTGTGGTGTGAGGTTCGATATCTCAGGTCCTCGCCGAGATTTGAACTGCGGTTACCGGCAGTTTATCGCTCTACACACTAAATGACGTTGACTCTTCAAAAAACACAAGTCCATTTTGTAAACAAACAAGAGGATTAGCTGATCGAAGACGGGGGTGTTGGTGCGCAAGCGGTCATATGCGAGGAAGAGAGGGGGGGTGAAAGCAGACGGCCGTGGCCCCGACCGAATGTTCCCTTCGCTTGCTTGCATCAGGTTGCTCCGTTCAATTCGACTGCCTCTCCGAAAGGGGAGCAGCCTCACAAGTGTTCACATGATATATTCCGAACATTGCTCTATTTTCCATTTATATTTTAGTATGCGGTTGTAGGTCAGTAGAGTATGGCTTGTTAAGAGCAATAATATGGTATATATTTATTTCGACCTATTTGATCATCCTGCTCATTACATATGAATACGACCTCCGCATATCGCTGGAAACTCGCAAGAAAATCGTGCTCACAATTTGGACACGTCAGGTGTACATGTCTGGAATTGTGGTCGGAAACGACCACGTAACAGGAGAGTTATATTATAGCACCATACAAAAGCTTGCTAGTCACCACTATTTGTTTATTTCACGTCTACAGCAGCCGAAATTACATGTCATTGCTCTGTAATAATATATATGCTTTTTTTTTCTTTTTACACCTATTTTAATTATGAGCCTTTCATTCTAACAATCTACCATAGGATTGTCTTTCAGTCCTTCTTTAATTCTCCATACACTTTATATATATTCCTCCAAAAGTTTTAATTTCTCTTCGTTATCCACCAGTTAGTATCCTTAAGACCAGTATATCCTTAACCTTAAAAAGTTTCCAAAGAAAACCGAAGGACATCATAAATTACACAAGACCTAATTATATGCCGCAACCTTTCCGTATATTTTACCTTTACGTTCTTTAGAGTCTCAGCTAACAACGACCTGAAGACACGGATGAAGTACGCAGTTAGATACAAGACCATGGTTGTTGGTTTTGAAATTTTTAATTCAGTGAAGAAAATATTATATTATTCCGAAAAGTGTTGCAAATTTGAACTATGATTTGTTTCATCTTCGTTTCAATAATAAGTATTATAATAAATGTATGTGCGTACTCATTACATTTTAGAGGATAATTTTGAACTTGGAAGAAAGGGTTGTATGTTCGAGACTATTTTATACGTAGTGTTATTAAATATTAAATGATTCTTAGAGTCGCAAAAACCAATTTATAATTTCAATGTGTTCTATCTCTTTCAAAAGAATACATTTAAGATAGTTTGACATGCATAATTTTTTCAAAACATAGTTTTGTCTTAAATAACCTTATATTGAAGCCGTCGGTTTTAGGAGAGAGAAAATTATAAAATTTATCTAGTGATAATATATCTCAAAGTCATAATAGTTGTATCGTAAGACATTAAGTTTAACCATATATTTTTATAATATTGCTTTCGGGCTCGTCCGGACTACGCTCCGCCTCATCGGACTACCTTTGACAGTTAATACAGTGTTGTCTTTCTCAGGACACGGCTTGTAGTACAGAAGGCTATGGTATTGGTCGTATAATACGATAATCAATGGTATAATCGAGTAAGTTCTGATATCTATTATTAAAGAATTAAATTCACAAATATTCTTGATAAATGAAACTAATATGACTGCCGATGTAAATTTGTGTGATATTAATTATTGCGTAGATATTGGAAGCGCATATAGAATTTACAATATGTTTAGTGAATTGACTCCAATGATAGCGAATGAAATGCAAATAAAACGTATAACCTCCGTCGGTGTTGCAAAGTAAGGTCTCTAATCCATTGACTGCTTCCCGAGGAGGAAGTAAACACAGCATCCGGGACCACTATTTTATTTTTCACTTTAACGTTACGGAAGCGAATATGACCGACATAGATTCTATAATTGAATGGTATATATTTATTTCGACCTATTTGATCATCCTGCTCATTACATATGAATACGACCTCCGCATATCGCTGGAAACTCGCAAGAAAATCGTGCTCACAATTTGGACACGTCAGTGATAATATTGTTTGAACTCCATATGACTGGGGAGGTTGGACTCGGCGCTGGGCTAATCAAAACCGGACAGTTGCAAATGGCATTGCCACATTTCTCTAAATCCACTTACCTTATTTTCTTTCCTAAGCTTATCTAGAAAATCCCACGAAAAAATCCACAGAATGACAACACCGGACCTAGACGTATCCGGAAATTCCCCAGCCCCTCCCTTAGACTCGAGGATCACTCGAGGTTCCTATCCTGACCAATACTTTAATTCAATCATCGTTATTTTCTCACTAAAAAAGCAATTCTCACAAAGAAACACTTAAAATGCAAAGGCCTAGATATTCCTTCTAGTCTCGAAGTTATTTGAACAAAATAAGTTTCAGCTTTATTCAAAGTAATTTTGTAATTGAAAGTAAAATTGTTCCAAACAACGCAGCGTGTCTTCATAGTTGTAGTAATCTTCATAGTTAGTGTTGTAAGAAAACACATAATCACTCTTAGTTTTCAGTTGATTAATCGCCCATTTTAATAATATACGGCTTAACATGTTTCACACATAGGGAATGATGATTCAGAAAGAATGATTACTTTCAAAATATTGTAAATAACATTCAAAATAAAAACTGCTGAAATGTTTTCAAATTCACGATTACAAGGTTCCTGCTATATCATTGTTGCTATATTGTTTCAAGAATATTGAATTGATTAAATAATGTAAATACTAGTAAATAAAGTAAGAATTCCGAAGACAGTTTTTCTTCGGTTTTCCTCGGGGTCTGAGACTGAATTCTCGGGAAAGTCATGGATATTTCAATACAGGTAAGAAGCTTCTTGTCCACCTCATAGTGAATCGTTTTTTAACATTTTTATGTATTTAATGAGAAAACTATTTTAACCCGAAACGGTATTCTTTTAAAAGCTATAATCTCATACCTCGCCGTACTAGTTCCCATCCGGTGTTTCCCCTCTAAGAACAGGTGCTCTGATTTTAAGGAAATTTTAATGAATAATTTATAAAGTTTTGAGCAGGTACATGAAGTGAGTTTTAATTGATATTCCACACCTTTTAATTTTTACTACAACTCCTTAGTTTATAAATGCTCGTAAGTGTTCCTTCTCAAAAAGGGGTCCGCAACTTTGTCGGGAACATGAAAGACGTCATTTCGAAAACACCGTTGAGATAACTTAAAGCACAAAATGCGTTGTAGAGATCCGTTACCTATATACTGATCCCATCATCGACTGGAACAAAATGTAATTGTGAAAGAGATTCCAATAGAGAACATCTTTTTCAATTAAAAGCTATAAACAAATCATGAAAATTAAAATGAAACGGCCATCGTGTACTGCATTTGTAATCTCTTAACTCTCAAGGATAGAAACAAAACTAACAAGTTTTCTAGATTAGTTTTAATATACGAAACACCTATTTTAAAAATTTAGTTTTTATATTTTGGATAACAATTTATTAGTGAAGTAACTCAACAGTCGCTGTATAGCTCGCGTAAATTTTGTGACTTTTACACAATTAAAAATTTGATTGTTTAAAATTTAACCGACTTTTGTGATTTGGCTTTGATTTAAGAATAACACTGTTGGACCATTAAAACGAGCAATTCTAGCATATTCACTTTATTATGTGGAAGATGATTCTCATATAAAATACGACATTATAGGTACATGTTTTTGACAAAAGTATTCTAAGAAATACTGACGTAAAAAGAAAAAGAAGCCTATTTAAAAGTCAACGCCTCTTTTATTTTCGCGAGGACCTTGACAAAATTCTAGTCCAATCCTTTTAAGCGGAGTAACATTCCATTCTCCCGCAGAAGGTCAACTTGTTTTTGACAATAGAATTTGTGATATTTCTTGTATTTATTTGTAATCATTATATGAAAACTTTCATGGCAACAATGAATGCAGTTATGATTCAATAATTATTTTAATTCTATAATACTTTTGTGTAATAAATTAAAATGAAGTTTTAATAACATTTTAAGAATCGTCCCACGGATGAAAAGTAGTTACCAAACGCAGCGAATATTTCGGATATTCACTGCCCGAGATGTTTCATATAATTAGTATTCTGATACACATGGTGAGTGTACATGTGTCACGACAGAAAGAGTTACAAAATGATCAGTTTTTATCTTCAGAAGTTCTCATACACTTTTTTCTAGCCGTAGATCTGGCGTTCAGAAGTGGTAATAGTATCCAAACAGTCTTGATCTCATTTAGAGAAGTACCATGTTCTAGAAAGCAATATTCAAGAATAGACTTAGGTAAATGTCGAAATATGAGCGAGCTATTGACCGCTCATTTGCATTGTAAACTGTTAGCTTCCTTTCTTTTTTTTTCATTGTAGCATTTGTAAATAGGAAATGTAGCGTGCTATTGAAGCTTATCTACATGGAGCCATAGGAGGTAGGAGTTGGTTGGTAGGTTATTGTTAGTAGGTGGGTCGCTTAGCTGGATTTACCAACAACTTGGACCACGTGAAGATGTTAGTAGAAGTGGTTAGGAATAGAGTTATTGATATTAGCAGGAGGTGGAAGGAGGAAGGCGTGTTCGCATTTCAGTAGTCACAGCTACATGAGCTGGGACATACATGTGAAAAGCTACAAATTTTTCTGGTCACACTGGGAATTGAACCCGGGATGACTTTGGCGAAGAGCAAGAACGCTACCACCTGAGCCACCAGAGGGGCCTCTTGAATTAAGTATCATTTGAAGTTACGTTATAAAGTCGTAGAATTTTAAAAAATTGCCTCTGAATGAGATTTTGTATTTGCGAATCATTCTAAATTCTAATTATAATTCTTCAATAATAGCTATTATAATATTGAGTTCTTAAAGTACCATTATCTTGAGGATCTTGATCAGGACGAATAAAATTACATCAACTCTCCTACTTTTAAGTTGTATAGTTAGAATGTTTATATGATTTGGTCACTGTTATCTAATTAGATTGTAAAACAGACTCAGCTTAGTACTTTAGGTTAGAAGAGTGAAATAAATATATCAAATAAAATCTTTGAAATCAAGCAATGTTATGTAGTAAATAAGCATGTGTAGTTTTTTTAAGGGGGGGGGATTTAGGGCTTGCCAACATCTGGTTCATTATAGACCTAAGTCGGGTAGTGTTGTCAACAACAGGTCTCAGCCACTGGCAGAAGCCCTTCTAGCTCATGTCACAATTTTCCTTCACAATAATTCATGTGAATGAGACCTTTCAAGCACAGAAGTGTTAAGCTATTCTGAAAGGTTTCCTTTCCACTAATAACTCAATTTTGAATTTTTATGACAGGCCCTTTTATCATGTGTCGATTCAAATGAAAGATGAATATTCTGTCATAGTTTAGAAAATAACTTTTGTAANGGGGGGGGGGGCTTTACGATCGTCGACATCGACGAACCCTAAAATTCTGTACAGGTAGAAAATGCAGTTACGCTTAAGGAGAGCCAACATGACTCTCCCCGCGTGTGGGACTCGCCGAATGACTCAACCATACCCGCTAAAAACCCTCCTGAATTACAATATATCAAAACATACATCAAAACATTGAGGACAAAAAATGAGGAAAATGAAAGATACCCTAGCCCTAATAGAGTCGGGATCGAAAAGAACAAGAGGTGACCAAGGAAGGTCAGGAAAGAGAAAGGAAGGAGCCTAGCACAATTAAATGGAAGTAATGCCAGACTCAACTCGGGGCCCCGTGTTTGCCAAACACGCACTTACTAGATGTAAGTCGTGATTCATCAAGAATGACGGGAGGGAAACAGAGATTTACATAAAGTTACCGTTTTGAAATAAGATATAACAGTTGGTTCATTTTTTTATTGGTTATGGGTCAAATCAGACAAACTTAATGAGCATTTAGGCAACCCGATAAACTCCCCTCTATGTATCTCTATAAACTTCCAGGTTCAGACAATCAAACATTTGCGTGAATCGATTTCTTTATGCACGAAAAGAGAAAGGTATGTGGATGGTTATTACGAGTATCATCACAACGTTAAAAGAGTGATTAACATAAAACTTTTGCTGCAAGCGAAGATCGGTCGTATCTGTATCGAGTATCCGAGTATCCGGTCGTCGTTCCGCGCGGAGCTTTGTGAAAGCCCGACATTATGAGATATATTCTTTTTCTAATTCATACATCCAGTAGCGTACCTTCATTAAGCGAGATCAAATGAGAGTTTTCGAGGGTTTCCACGTCCAAGCCTCACATAATTGACTATAATATGTATTAAAAAAAGTGTATGTTTTAGTGTCTTTGAAAAATTGAAATTGAATTGTATTAATTAAATGATGTTCTATTTTTCATTTTAATATTATTGAAATGATACTGTAATCAAATTCAAATTTTCATGTTAATCTGATTTTTGGTGATTCATTTGGAGGTTTCTTACAGTATGAGACCCATGGCAGACAGTCCCCTCCGCCTTGGTCTACATCTTTGGTTTTCCGGCAAAAGTGACCAACTAACAACTTGAATGTTTCATTCCAAGTTAATTTTACTTTTAATAGCTTTAATAAGTTTAATAATTGTCAATCAATGTATGATATATGACAATCAAATGGTAAATAATGCAATTCCATTACAGCGGAGTATGTCGAAGTATGCAGCCGCAATGCTCCTGATCGAGATGCTTGCATGGCTGAGAAACTGCAGAAACTGATACCGTTCCTTGCAGAAGGTAAGAACAGAATATTACCTCATATTTTCTTAGCACTTTTTGAATAATACATTTACCCTCACGTCGACCCAGTAAAAAGTGGAGCCAAATATCCATTGTCAAATGTTACAAAGAGATTTATGTATGAGAGATTTCACCTCTTATTGTATATATTATTTCACCCTCTATCTCGAAATAATAATATTCACCAAACTAGCGTTTCTCTTCCTGTCAAACAGGTCTTTGACAACTTTCTATCAAAGATGTCCGTAACATTCAGTAATTCTTTTGTATAATTATTGTTCATCGTGTTATGACCTATCTAATTTCCCCTCAAAGTATAACACAACTTACGTAAAAAATAAATGTTCTTGGAAGCCGATAATTCAAAACCTCTCGTTATAGCGAATCTCACAATCACAGGAAGTTCAATTCTACGTAGAACTTTATTAGTATTTACAACCATAAAAATGTTATTAGTTTCAGTCATAGTCTTCTATACTATAGTAAAGAAGGCTATATCTCAGTTACGGCGCATCATAGAGAAATAACACGAGTAGTATTTGTATAACTATATAGTAATCGGATGTTTTAGAAGTAAAAATCTCAGAACGTCGTTTTAGAAATAGGAAATGTTTTCCAGAGAGAGGTCAACGCTGAGTTATCCTTGGCACTACTCTTCAGAAAACGGGGACATCGAAACCCCGCCCAGAATAACCGAATGTAATGTTCTTAATTAAATCCAATCAAAGCATGTCCATGTGTTGGGTCATATATGTTACAGAAATATTTATTTTTCTATATCTGTGAGTTATGAAATAAATAGAGAAGCCTTTCGACTTTTTTATATAGATACAAAAACTGTTCTCTTACTCGTAAACGCGCATTTGTAGAGTCTAAATAATTAGACTAAATAAAAAATAAAGATACTAAGGAGAAATAAAATAATTCAGGAAGTATTTTTTAGAAAAAGGTTACTTCAACATTCAAATTAGTGAAGATGCATGAATAATCCTTATCGAAATAACAAAATATTTCATAGATATTAATGAGGAAACATTGAAAATAGTCACTCCTACGTATTATTCATGAAGTACAACTTACAAAAAGAACAACATATCAATTTTTTTTTTTCAAGACTGTCTATATTAATTTTTACGTGTAATTCGGAAATGAAAATAATGTGTGATAATTTTATTTTATAGCAACTTTTCTCTTTTAAGGAGGTCAAAGATGTAACATTTAAATTATCACAAATAAATGACAAGTTATGATTTTCCGTCTTAGTAAGTTGACACAGAATTCCATGTTGATAGAAACCTTTACGTAAGAAAACAAGGAAATTATTTAGAAGATTCCAATGGCATGCAAATAAGGCCAGAATTACCCAATTGGAGGAAAAAATGAAAATATGTTTGTTGAGTGTGTCTCATTATAGTACTTTTGCGCATAATTATTATATTGAGTCATGTTAATAAAAGTACAATATTGTGAATTATGATATGATACTAATTTATATGACAAAATATGTTACGTACAGAGAACAAAATAAATAATATTACGGATATAAGTAAATTTAACTCGTAAAATACATGAGAAACTCTGAAGAAAAAGCTTTTTAAAAATTAATCACGGTCATTTAAAATGTTTCTAAGCTTGAATGGTGACGAAAACACCCTCTTCAAACCCCGAAATATTTTAAGGTTAAATAAAAGTGGAAAAATCAGATGATGGCCCAGAAAAACCGCTAAAAGAACCGGTCCTCTTCCGTGGAGTCTGGTTTCTTGTTTGAAGGAGGTTTTTTCCTTGGACAAGTCTTCAGGTTGGCGTCGGAGAAGGCCGAGGTCAAGGTTGTGAAGGAGGAAACACGCCAACATGATGTTGCACCCAAGGTGCTTGAAGAAGCTTCGCATACTGCGTGACGAAACTAACCTGACTACGATTTTTCGTTTCGTAAAGTTACTTTTTCTTCAATATTCACATGAAACAAAAAATTATAATCAAAATGCCCTTGTTTGAAAATTAATTTCAAGAATTTCTTAAGCTAAGAAGAACAAGAAGAAGGGATGTACAGACTTGAATTTTACCGACAGTCACAAATATGATAAAAACCTTATTAATAACATACATTCAATATTCTTGGATTACAAATTATATTTTTAATTAGTGAGAGTGATATAATGAACTAACACAAATTTAACGAGTTCTTTTTAATTGTTTCTATGTTTCAAAAAATTTGTATTGCTTTTAATTTAAAACTGAAGGTAATTTCCCATCCTCGAAAAATCTTTCTCAAGAACAAACATTATTAATTTCCTTGTATATGAGATGGGTTGTGTTTTCTAAATGGGGAGAGTGGCACATGAGACGAGCGCCTGAAACTAACCATATGAAAGTATATTAAATCATGTCTCTATATATCTCTAAGAAATATAAATAAACCGCAGATCCTCAAAAGGACAGTTCAATTTAATTGTTATATTAAGAAACATTTTAATTTTGAAATAAAATTCCAGAGAATAGTTGATGGCTGACTGAAGACAACATAATTGTTTGTAATGTATATTAAGTGGATAATATAGTGAAATAACCGTTTTAAAGGCATAGTGAGAAAATCTATATTCTCCAAAAATCAAAAAAGGAATTATTATGACTTATAACATTCTCATGACAACCTATGTTGGAAATCTTACTTGCCCCTTCTTTATTATGTTGAGGGAAAAACAATGTTAAGGAACTAAAAGTAATTTTAATATATTTTTTTTCTGTCTTATTCGCGTACACTACAGGAAAGGTTATGTTATTTTCTAATTTTCTACTGAAACTTAATATGAATGAAAATAAGACTTGCGTGACAAAGCACACGGTACTAAAGACGGGATTAAGATATTTATTATAAATACTCAAATAATGCTCTATGTGTGGTGCTTACGTAAAAATATTCTTATAAAAGAAAACATTTTTTCAGGATTCGTTACTTGTCGTTTTATTAAAAATAACAGAAATGCAATAAGAAAATTGCTCACCAGGGGATTGAGAAATTGGCACTGTATTATGCTCACACTGGTACCAAGCACATGGCTATCTGGCGGTAGTTAACGGCATTTGCCCGAACTTCACTCGTTGGCGGTTATACGTCCAGTCCTTTACTTTTAATCGAGAATGAAGTGTGTGAATTTGGTCAGGGTAGTTAGGAGTCGAAAAGAGGGACAAGCTAGAATAGATATAAATTATAAAATTAAAGAACTTTCCCGAACATGGTGATGCAGTTGGCGGGAGCAGATGTCCGAGTTTAGCATTACGATAAAACAAATTTGAAATGTTATCATTTATCTTAATTATTTGAGAGTGATGTCTTAATTCTGTGTAGTGTTCGTGCCATAGAACTGTGCAAAATTTCAAGATGCTATCTTTAAATTTTCCTCTCTGACTGCATGAATGTAACAGAAGTCAGAACAACACACCAAATATTTTCATCCTTATCACCTAATTAAAAGTGAAATATCGAAAATTTCAGAAATTAGCTTTTGGATATTTGATTTCAACTTTTAATACAAAAATCGATATGACACTTCAGTTAGCTCCTGCAATATATCGAAAACAATGTACCATGTCGTTAACGCGAACGACAAACTCCTCAAAATATATCTACTCGTTTGCATCCATTAAAACGAGAGAGAAAATAAAGAAACAAACAAATGTGTCTTACGAATTGTAATGAGAAACGTTCTCATAGAAAGAAACCCATATCTCAATCACTTCATAACATACTGTGAAAATGGCGAAACTACGAAAAATCATGTATTACCCTAATTTACTTAGTGCATTTCAAAATCGGAAAATCAGAAAATCTTTTCTTCGTAGGCATATAGATATATATGAAATATCCCGTTACAGTTTCTAGTTCCCATTTAAGATAGTTTTTATCTGCGCTGATGAATAAGTCAGTCAGTCAATAAGTCAATCGATCAGTCTGTCCGTCAAGACAACGCCGCTTGTGTTGTTAGACTGGCCCACCGGACTTTGCTCGTGAGTTTTCGTTATGATAACGGTTTGTCCTTCGTTATATTTATAGTAAAAAATAGGACTTTTAAACCTAGGATACTGCACTATTTATGTAATCATCTGACGAAGGCCAAAATACTGGCGGGAACGTTGTGAGTGAAGTACAGTTGTTTATCAGTAATTGCAGAAAGAAACTAAATTCCAGAAAGGAGCAGTTACGATCTTATAAGTTTTGATAATGAAGCTCAAATATTACAAAAACTATTTAGTGGGAAGAGACTGACAGCGGTGGTCTAGTGGTAGCGTCTTCGCCACCACGATCCCGCTGAGCGGTAGAGCGTGGGTTCAAACCCTGCTCGGCCGAGTTAGGTGAGGTTTTCAGCTGGGGTTTCCCACACCTCCTACCATAAGTTCCCTAACAACCCAACATCTCTTCTTCCCAATTGCCTTACCCAAGTCCAACGGTTAGGTGGAAGAGCAGGCCTCATTGCCTGAACCTCGTCAAAAGGCATGAAATAAAATAAAAAATGATACTTATCTCTTTTCCACAGGGACCCCGGAACTCGGCTTGCCATCCATCGATCCTCACGTGCTGTCCGAGATGTTGTTGCAATATAAGCAAGGCGAAGTTGCGGGCAAGATGCTTATCCGTAATTCACAAACCACTGGCTTCGCCAATAGCAAAGTTCTCGGCATCAGGTAATGGCATTCGTCACTTTACCTCAAGTGTTCATTTAAGGTGTGACCACTCGGTAATGACAAACGGTGAGACACAGTCGACGTGGACGCAACCACCGAACTCGGGTCGATCAACTCGTCGATCCGTTCCCGAACTAGTACGTCGAAAAGATCCAAGTGAAGGCCGGCTTGTATACCTGTTAGGCTAGCCGATCGGCATAATGTGTATGAATATAGAGTGCCTGCGAATATACATGTATTTCTAAACAGTTTAATCATTCACGATTAGAAAGAGAGAAAAAGCATGTTGTTCCTTTTCAATGCATGTTTTTTTGCTCCTTTTTGTGTTAATACGAGTATGACCTAGTCGTAGTTTATTTATAACTGTACGCAACCATGGCACGGTTGTGTACATTATCTCTGCTGACCCATCCTGGCCCGGGTTTTTCTCCGGGTAGTGGCGGATTTTCCTAGGGTGGGAATGTCTTAATACCTTTGATTTATTAATCTCGAATTTTTACTGCACAAATTTATGCAATTGGAATAATAAATGGATAACAGTACGTATTTATTAATAATATATTTTATAAATACTAAATCCGCCACTGCCCATGGACCCTTGATCGGAATTGATGGGATGGTCCCTTGCTTGTTTCCGGAGAGGAACTTAGTTTATTGCCCCCCACTTGGTCATTCGCAGTTTGCAACTGCTTTTTTGACAATAAAGTTTGTTTATATATTTATTTAGTAAAGGGGTAAGTGACTAGGTCATACGAATCTCATTATTCGCGAGGGATACGATACCATTGTCTATTTAGTGGTGACTATTGGTGCAATAAATATTAATTTCCTAATCATAGATAAGTTTCCTTTAAAACAGGGTCGTTCACGGTAGCGCTGTACGAAGACGCTCTCTCGTTGTTCAGAGCACAAGAGCGTTGNACAGGGTCGTTCACGGTAGCGCTGTACGAAGACGCTCTCTCGTTGTTCAGAGCACAAGAGCGTTGCTTGCAGAAATGCGGGTCTCACGTCACACCATGGGACGAATCCCATGCATTTGTTATCGAATTTGTAATAGTATTTAAACTCTGTAAAATTAGGTTCATTGGAGCGAACAAAAGATTTTCACGTAATATTTTTCTTAGGAAAAAAACCTTAACTCTCCAATAATTTATAACGAAAAGAAATATAATTAAACAACTTCAATTCATAAATAACTTAAAAGAATTTCTTACAAATGGTATCCTACAACAACAAAATTGCCATTTACAGTGAGAGAAACTAACGTATTGAGAAACATTAATAGAAAAATAAGGAACTAAGTATTTTAACTGCTTTTTATAAATTGTTTTCGGCTTTTCTCTTACTAGGTCTTGAATGTGTATATTACTCTTGGAACATATTTTAAATTATAATCGGATAAGGAATTTATAGGTCTAGTTTTACATATATTCGTGAGCACATAACAGAAATGAGCAAAAATCGAAAACATTCTCCAGTTTTTGATTTAACTAACAATTTATTTATTATACATATTATTTAATTAACAATAACTTAAGTTTGAAGCGAGTACACTTTTGTGTTCTACACTTAAGCATCAAAAAATATTTACACCTACTCTCTAATATTTCGCATGATTGGTTACTGATTGGTTGATTATCACTTGATTACTGTGTTGAAATATAAATTTATTTTTCTGATGTTTCGTCACTAATGATATAAGTATCAATAAAAGTAAGTTCTGTGGGTAAATTAAATTTTGTATCAAGTATTACTGCTTTGCGCTCTGGATTTTTGTACTTATAATTAATTATTAGCCTTATAATAATATTAATAATTAAAGATTTATGATCAATATAAGATTTAAGGATAAATAATTAAATAATGTAAGGTGATAAAATTATTTACTTAATTTGATTTTATAATTGACGTTAATTGTAGAAGAATTAGCCTTGTGATGTCGGGGTAAATTAAACCTCATAACGTGGTTTAATATTTTGTGGCACACCATAAATTTGGCATATCTCCCACTATCCACAAATTGAAACAAATATTCCCATTCAGAAGTAAAAGATGACAAGGATTTGTTTTCAGAACAATGCTCCTTCCGCCATATTGCTAGAGCCACCGAGACTTACAACTATGCAGCGACGCTCTTTATAAAACTCTCAGCAATGCTCTTTATATTATAGTTAACTCCAGCTGTTTACTCTGCTGCTCCTCAGAGCTACTTGCTCCACATCGGCCTATGTGAATGGCCGTGATTGAAGATGCATCCAAATTAACTATTAAAAAATAATTTATTTCCTGTTGATGTTATTTTTTAACTTTTTTGGTGATAGCAGGTGCCTAAAAGAATTTATTATATAACATAAAAGTAGAATTACCAGTGTAAAGATCACTAACACATTCATGGTTCATATTAACAAATTTTATACAAAAATGGATGCTGTATTCCATTGTTCATATAATTTTACCTATTTAAATACTAGTATTTAAACGCATCTTCATGAACTTCATTCTCGCACATTATATAGCAAGAAGAACTTCTTTGATCTTGATTTATTTACAATCCTTTACATGATACAACTCCTTGTTATATAGGGAGAAATTGCACACAAAAGAATAAAAGAACTTTCATCCTGGTAAAATCATCAAGCTATTCAAAAAGGGTTGTCAGGGTATCTGCTCCTCGATCTTAAGGTTTCTAACGTGAGTTCGCCTCCTGCAAACTTCTTGATGTTCGAGAACCGAGTGACGTGATTCCACATATCCTAGGACATAGGTTCTGAACCTGGGGGTAATTATCCCTGCGGTTGTAAAAACAAAAAACTATTCTGCGGAGAACTATATTGCTGATCAGTCCAATTTTTTGATATTAAGGCCATTTTCTACTGATGATGAAATTTTTAAAGGTGAAGATGTGTCAGCCAAAATAGAATTTCTTGGACTATGCGAAGATAGCACTTTCAAATAGGAATTTCAAAATTATGACCTTGGTGCGTTTTGGCGAAAAGTAGGTGCTGAATATCCTATTATAGCTGACAGAGCCCTAAGAATGATAAAACTTTTGGCTACCACTTATAGATGTGAGAGTGGTTTCTCAACTTTAGTAACAGTAAAAACAAAGGCCAAAACCCGTCTCTATGTGGAACATGACTTGAGATGCGCGTTACATAAAACTAAATCTAACATATAAAAAATACTTGCGAATGCAAAGCCATTCCAACCTTCACATTAACTGTCATAAATTAATTAAGGAAGTACATTGAAATTGTAATCACATATATTTTTGTGCAATTTTATGATTTATAAAGGTTATTTGTAAGTATGTGTTGTTTTCTTCGATAACATTTTAAAGGGGGGTAAAATCAGTTTCCCTGATAGGATAAAGGGGTAACAAAGCTGAAAAGATAACAGACATCTGTTATCTGGCAGTGAGGTTCACCACAATTTAAGAGATTTCTATGTGTTTGTGAAGACTGAAAAGGTTAGGAACCGCTGCCCTAGGAGATGTCAGCCTCAATGACCTGCATACCTCTTACTTGGGAATAGTCAAAATGAAGGAAAAGCACATTCCTGCTTATTACCAGTGCTAATGTTATTCATGTAGACTTGCGAGATTGTAATAAAGTCATTCTAAGGTATTTTGATTTTATGTTATTCATCACAAAATAGAAAATCCAAAAATTACCAAATAGTGAGTTGTTGGTTTTTATGTTGTCTGAGCATTTTACTTATTTCATATGATTTTTTACCGATCAAAGTAAATAATTTAATAAATCTTTTTTTGCAGATCAATTTTGAATGATTCAAACACCTTCCACATGGAAGTTGACTTATTCATCCCAAGCATGTTTATCGAAGGCAACTACAAAGCACAAGGCAAGATAGTAGTGTTTCCAATTGATGGAAAGGGAGTCTACAACATCAGTATGAGTGAGTATTTTGAAATTATTAAACGATAAATGATTTTAAATAAATGTTTAATGGAAACAGTTAAGTAAAATATTATTTTATTACAATATGTTGGTGATTTCAACAAAAGATGTAAAACCGTCAACACTTTGCCACCATAAACTTTGTCAACCCTTTGTCACCAATAAACATAAATAATAATTATAAATCTCTTTACATAAAAAATTGACCTCCCGATATACCTTTTTGCTGTAGAGTCACCTTTGGTTAATGTTAATGAAAATAAAATACTTATTTTTGATAATCATTAACTATTATTACACATTTCACCAATGGAGTAGAATGTGATTACAACAATCACTTTGTACTTCAAGTTAAGATCTACTCAAAAGGCACATTTAATTGGTATATCTTGGTACTCCAAACAAATAAATTTGCCCAAAGATTAGCAATCACTTGCATTCTCTGTCACCTTGGCATGCCCTACAACAAATACACATGTTGAACAACAAAAGGGACTCTGTCAAGGTCTCTAGACAAGGTTATGTAAAGAGGAAAATTTGCATCCACCATATCGATCTGACTTTCCAGATGTAAAACATAAAGAACTTTATATATGTCTCCAGAAAGGCGCAGTATAGGAACGTATGAATTAACATGTTTTATCATACGTGAGTTTAAAAATTTGTATTTTATTTAATTTCAACATATGACCTTATATTTGCTTAGAATTGATTATACAAAATATAATTAACTTAATGAGATCATATTTGGCAGATGTGATTTCCAATTTCTTGGTAACTCTAGTAAACTAGTCACCCTTTTGTTTCGAACTGATACATAGTATGTTTTATTATCAGCCGGAATCAATGCTACATGGAATATGACTGGAACATATATTACGAAGAGAGGACGGGACTATGTTCGCATTGACAGCTTCAACATGCTTCCAGATTTACAGAACATGAAAGTTTATGCTTCAAACCTATTTACAGGAAATGAAGATTTTAGTAAGTATTTGTAATGGTTTGACAACTTGTAGAGTAAGTCATTGCTGTAATATAAGAAATAAAAATATTTTAACGATGTTGACAAAATTGGGCCATTACACTACCATGCAACTTTGTTAACTATTCATTTTGTCTATACTGTAATAGTTTCTGGTTCCTACAAATTTTATAATACATATCATTTGGCAGCAGCAAGAAACAGTAGATGCAGACAATGAAACAAGTTTGAAAATGATAGCTTGCTGATTGCTAGGGTTTGTTAGATTCACTATATTTTTCATCGACATACAATAAATAAATAGTTTACTGTAAAAAGCTGTGAAAACTGTATTAGACCATGTGGAGGACTAATTTACATCCGCAAGCGAGTAAGAAACCATTCAATTAATCAGATCAGAGGGTACAAAGGTATTGCCAGAATTCACATTTCTGCACCCAAAGGCAAAATCATGTCATGTGTCCTCCGAAAGAAAGAACAAAAATAGTTATCTACTTGTTTTAATACCTACAAAATATTTGTCCAACGGTATTTTCAATTGTTATAATAGTACATTTATTTATTGCCCCCTGCTCGTGGTCATATGCTGTTTACAACTACTTTTTTGACAATAAACTTTATTATTATTTATTATTTAACAAATACAAACTGTTATCAATTGATAAAACCAAAATTTTGCTAATTAATTAAGTATTAAAGTCACTCAAACTTTGAGATGAATAATAAAACATTAATGAGATGGCCTCCCTTATGGGCTTCTGTGATTCTATAGATTCACCTCTGTCCGAGGGATCCCGGAGAAAAACTCGGGCTAGGAAGATAAAGTCAACAAATGAGAAACATGAGTAATTATGTTCATCAGTTTGTAAATAGTTCTTGAATTGTAAATGACAAAGTACAGACATAGGACTGTCCATAAATTATGTAACGCAAAAATTATTTTTAACACCTCTTCTCTCCAACAACGCACCTGTAACAAAACAACTTACAACCCTCTCCAATAGTTATGAAATGCTAGCTGTACTGCCCACACACCTACTCCATGAAGAAAAAAATGATTGCTTTTCAGAAACTGTGGGAAAAAATTTTGACTTAATTGTTCTTTCCTCGCTGTTGAGTATACTTCATACGAGTACTGAACTGTGACTATAAGAAATATACTCTGTAAAACGTTGTGTTAAGTAACACCAAGGCCTCTGTAACTTAGCGTAATGGTATGAAAATCCCCAACCTCCCCCCAAGGATGCATTACACTCTAATTTTTTGAAGGGCTCCTCTTAACTTGGATAAGTAAATAAGTTAACGTGAACTGACAGTATGAATTGTCTTATAGGCTAAGGATCTTCACTCCAACATTTCCTTGTGTGTCTACAGATCGAGCAGCTCTCCAGTTCGCTAATGACTACTGGCAAGTCATCTACCAGGAGTTGCTGCCTTATTCTAATGAAGCATGGGGCAAAGTACTGCGAGGATTGGCCAACAAAGTTTTCCTCAAGTTTCCCTTCAATACTCTGTTTCCTGAAGGCAATGTTTAGTCCTCATGTGACAAGACTTGCGGCCTCAATGATGGCCAGAGAAAGTGACACAAAGACATCAACATGTGTCCCCACCCTCCCAACCCCAGTCCATGACTTCTATGTCGTCTTATCACTTCGGATTGTTTAGGGTCGTGCTGAAATTAGGTATAGCATTGCTTTGGGTAGTGCTGAAATCAGGGATAAGATTTTATACATTGTTTGAATGTTCATAGCAAGAATATGCGTGAATTTCAACCTATGAATGACAATGTGTTTTTAATTTTTTTAGCGCAGAAAATGAATATCTTAAACCTTGATTATGTCATTCACTAAAGAAAGTGGTGTACGAAAGCATCTGAAAATTTCTCCCACTTGTGATGAAATTTTTTTTTTACATTATGATGTATTTGTATTTTTGACAAAAAGTCAACATTATGGGAACTATTCTGTTCCAAATTGTGATAAAACATCATTAATATATAAGTGTTAATACTCTGCAGGAATTTAATGGGTCCTGAATGTTCTATAAAAATGTAAATATTTCTATAATAAGCCCAAATAAAAAATAATACTCCAAATAAAACATCTCACCATTTCAAGTTTCTTTGAAAACATTTGATTATTTATTGAAAGAATCTCCAAGTTAACAACTATTAATTTTTCTTCTTACATCCAGATTGTATGGTTCTTGATTTTTGTATAATTTAAAAACATACTTTTGCTGGTATTCTGAATATCTAAAAAGACACATTCATTATAGTACGAAATATATACAGAAAAAATATTTCTTCTTCATTAAAGATTGAAAGGATTGTCAATAAATAAATTAAAACATCAATAGTTTTTGGTAAGAAAAATGGAGACATTTAACAAAATAGCATAAAGAAGTAAGATCAAGAAAAAATACATACAATAATCTTACAACCTAAAAAAAGTAATGCATTCATAAAAATGTAAAATAAGAATAAATAATTCAATCCAAAGTTGTTTTTTTTTCTAAAACTAATGCTACACAAAATGAAATAAAATAATCATGGTCCATCCATCATCCCTGGCGCTACAACCCTTGTAGGGTTCGGGCCTCTTCCACGACCTTCCTCCATTCTTCCCGATCTTGCGCTCTTCTCCTCCAACACACAGTGCTCTTAAGTCCTCTTCAACCCCATCCAGCCATCTCGCTCTCGGTCTGCCTCTTCGTCGTAGCCCCCCTGGCCTGTGTTGCCATACTTTTTTTACTTCTCTTTCCTCCGACATGCGTTCCAAATGACCCAACCAGCGGATTCAACTTGATTTGACCTCTGCAACTATCGTTGGCTCTCCGTACAGTGCATACAACTCTGTGTTCATTCTTATTCTCCATACTCCATTTTCTTGAACCGGTCCGTAAATTCTCCGCAATATTTTCCTTTCCCAGGTGTTTAATATCAACTCATCTCGCTTCGTAAGGACCCAAGCTTCTGCTCCATAGGTCACCACCGGTCGAATAATTGTACGGTGTTTAACAGAAAACACAAATTTCTGCCAGAAGACATTCACCCAGAAGACATGAACTGGAAGCCGGCTCCTAGGAACAGCGTTTTCACAAGAGTGAATGCAAAGAAGATCACTTCAATAAAAAATATACACCTATAGTTGAAGAAGAATTAATCTCATAGGAGCTTATATAAAACAAGATTTCATTGTCGTGAAGAAATTCAATTGCCTCGCCAATAATATGTTCAATCAAGAAATAATACACACTATTTAGAATGTGAATGTTAAATAAATGTTTCAATATGAAAAAATGAGCATAAAACAAATTATATACGATACAATACGTATTTTTTATTCTTCGTCTCGTGCTCGTACAAAGGCAGCCCTAAAAATAAGAAACATATGAATACCATATTATTCGATGGTCAAGGTCGAGCTACCGCCGCGCTCTCTGACGCAGGAATTCAGAAATATTTCCTTCGAAGCCTATTAATCTTCCGCCAGTCACTGGCGCGCCCTGGTGGCGTAAGTTTGAACTACCCCTTTGAGAGGGAGTAGCAGCTGTGTTATAATTTACTGCTGTTCCCGGCGGTCAACAGCTTACTGAAGAATATTTTACTATATCTTCAAGGCGGGAACGTCAATTCTGCCGAACTGCGCAAGCGCGTGTCGTACCTGCACGCAATAGGTGTTTGTTCATTCCAGGTGTAACTTTTATGTTACCTGCAGGATCATTTCGAAAGATACGGTATAGTCTTTTTAACATTGCTTGAAATATTTTTTGAAGCCAGGCAACGACTCAATCCAAAGTAACTCCTGTTACCTTCTTGTATCCTCCCCTTGATTTCTACACTGGTGTCATTTTTTTCGGTGATCCTCACTCCAAGGTATTTAAAGCTTTGCACCCTTTCAAACACTGAAGATCCCATTCTAAGTGTTCTCCTTTCCTTTTCCTCTTGTGTCACCATAACCATATATTTTGTCTTCCCTTCATTCACAGACATTCCTACTTCAGCTGCTGCTTTGTTTAACTCCTCAACTGCTTCTTTTAGGACTTTCTCGTTTCGTGCCATAACATTAACATCATCTGCAAAGGTCAGAAAATGGATATGCGTGTTGAAGAGGGTCCCACCCGGATTCATTTCTATGTGCCTTACAACATCTTCCAATACGATGTTAAATAAGACCGTGGAGCACGGATCCCCTTGTCTGAGACCTCTTACCACCACAAACTCCCGAGATGTTTTATTTTGAATTCGCACCTTGCACTTTGACCCTTTTAACGACATCCACACGAGGTGCACCAACTTCACAGGAATATCCAATCTCTACATTATGTTCCGAAGTTTACCTCTTCTTATACTATCATATGCCATTTGATAATCTATAAAGAGCTGGTGCACATCTATCCGAAACTCCTGGCACTTCTCCAATATTGTTCGTACAGTGAAGATTTGGTCGATCGTGGAACGCCCCCTTCTAAACCCACATTGGTACTCATCAATAAATCCCTCCATGATTTCTTCTAGCCTTTTGGCAATAATCATTAATAACTTGTAGCCAATATTCAATAGTGAAATGCCTCTGTAGTTAGAACACTTGGTTTTATCCCCTTTTATGTAAAGGTGCTATTATTGCTGTGCTCCACTCCATCGGCATTCGCTCAACTCTCCATATCTTCCTGATGAGCTGATACAATCGCTCCACAAGATCTTTCCCTCCATACTTATTTCTGCACTAATTTTCCCGGGGTGCTTTATTGTTCATTTCCTTTACGGCTTGTTCAATCTCCATTAAACGAGGCTCGTCCACTTGCTCCGACTCCGGAATCTGTAATTCCCATATATCCTCCTCCTGCGTGTCGTCCCTATTTAGCACTTCTTCAAAATACGGGGCCCACCTTTCAAGAATTAAGCTCTCTTCTCCCACTAAATTCCCATCTTCGTCGGCAACCATCACCGCTCGTGGTTGGAAACCATTACGTTCTCGCTTTATTCTTTCATACATTCGTCTTCTATCTCCCATCTCCGCCATCCCCTCTATTTCTCCCATTCTCGTTTCTTCCCCCTGCACATTTTCGTGGCTGCCCTTCTTTTATCACTATATTGCTGTGCAGTGTTCCGGGTTTTCCTTTGCAACATTTGCCTCTCAGCTTCGTTCCTTTCCTCTATGGCCTTACTGCAGTCATCATCAAACCAACCTGCCCAACCCTCAGGCCGTACCTCATCCACAACTTCCTCTGTAGTTTCTAAGATTGTTGTTTTAAGTTTATCCCAATCCTCCTCCACTGATGCCCCGACTGTTTCCTTTACGCTTAAGTTTTGTAAACGTCTTTGCATTTCTCTTCTATATTCTTCTGCTTTCACCGACGATTTGCTAAGGAGCTCTGTGTTATACTTTTTCCTAGCAACTCCTGGTTTACTTTTTACAGTCGATATCTTTTGTTTATAACACACCCGAACGAGGCTACACAAAACGAAATAAAAAATCATGGTATAAAAGTGAAATTGTTAATAAAGAATCTATACAAGAAAAGACTAATTCCTTAGGTGAACCATAGATAGTAAATTGTAGTGAATTCTGTGTAAAATAAAAATACACTATTTTGGAGTAAAATTATTAATAGGTGAATCAAAGTTATATTTTAGCTACTTATTGTTTATGAAGATAAATTGGTATGTATAAGCCAATAGTACTTACCTATTCACTCACAAGCAAGCTAACACTGCATCTCACAGATGAACTACCAACAATGCTTATCATGAAAATATTTTTCCTGAAAAATTTTATTGGATGTATTCATAAGTAATACAAACTGAAATGTATTTAATCTTCTGAAAGTATTGTGAGATTTGATAAAATTCACTATTATATTCGAAATTAAGAATAAAATACGATGAACGAGCGA
>NNCF01132244.1:102923-119274 GCA_002313205.1 Laupala kohalensis | reverse complement strand
GCCCCAGCATGGTCTTTCCCTTCATTAAACAAATACGAGTCCTAAGAAATTGTGGAACCCTGAGATCGAGCTAGACGAGGCGCCTAGAATATCAATTTTATCCGTTCTTTTACATTTTATTCTATTTATCCCATGGAAAAGCTTCGTTCCGCCACAGTATACAAACAATAGTAATACAAACACACAATTAATTGTCAAGGGTCACTAATTATTAGGCTAAAAATGCTGGTATAAAACCAAAAAATAAAATTTTAATTTTATTTGATTCCAAGAACTGAATATTAGTATAGGTTTGTTTCGTTGCAAAATGCATAAAGCCTATGACTAAACAGATCTATAAGTAAGAACATTGTAATTTTTTCTGTATTAATATAAACAGTTTTAATAAATTTGTAGTCAAAAATAGTACAAACTGCGTATGACCACGTGGAGGACAATAAACTAATTTACTCTCCGGATGCAAGCAAGGGACCATCCCACCAATTCCAATCAAGGACCCTAAGGCAGAGGAGGATTCAAAATTTTTTTTGGATAAGTTCCTAGATAAGATAAAAAGTTAGCTGCGAGTTATAAAACTAATACAATGTCAATATGTTTGTAATTTTATGCAAAAAATTACATGTACAAGTTATTATCGAACTATAGATTATTCTGAGTATAGTGTTTAAAAATCATAAGAGTTGAAAAAAAACCACTAAATTCACGATTTNAGACAAAGCCTACAGAACCTGTATAATAAATCCGCCTCTACCCGAAGGAAAACCGGAGAAAAACCCGGGCCAGGATGGGGCTACAGAATTTATGTACACAACCGTGCCAAAGTTGAGTACACATAAAACTAAATTAATATGAGCCATAAGACTCAACAATCATGCAAGAAAATAGTTTTTGAAATTGTTATAAGTAAATTTAAAAAAGTTCTACAGAAATGGCGTGATAAAGTACAAGACGGTTTTAACTTTTATTAAAATCAATAAATTCTTTTACAGTGTACTGGTGTAAGGAGCACTGGTGCAGGAGGTAGTTTTTATATTCTTGGGCAGGGAATTATATAGAACGATTCCCGAATGATAAGGTCCTTGTTGGCAAAGAGTGGTTGACACTCTAGGGCGATGAATATTACTACTATTGCGAGTATTGTGTTCGTGAACGAGACTGTTTCGTCTGAAGCAAGGGTGGCTCTTCAGTAATTCGGTCTTAACAAACATGACCGTTTCATAAATATAAATGCAGGGAAGTGTTAAGATATTTAATTCCTTGAATAAAGGTTTACAAGAGTTTTCTTATCACACAAACTTAGAATTTTGTTATTTAAACCAGTTCGTAACTATTAAGCCCACTTTCTTCCCTACTCCCACAATTATTAAAAATAAAATGTTTTTTAACTTGCATCATTTGAATCACAAGTTGCATCTAGGCTTTGTCTAGGGGCGTGTTTATTGTAACAATAAATTGTGAATTTCGTGTTTTTCAACTCTTATGATTTTTAAACACTATACTCAGAATAATCTATAGTTTCATAATAACTTGTACATGTAACTTTACAAACATATTTGTGTTGAATTACAAACATATTGACATATATGTATTATAACTCGCAGCTAACTTTTTATCTTATCTAGGAACTGTTATGAACGAATAACCAAATGCTCATTAACATAGGAAGTATATAGGGGTCGCTACAGTTGCTAGATTACAATATAAAATGATAAGCAACAAAATTGATGCTGTCTGTTGTGTGCAGACAGTACTCTGCGGATGACAAAATCCTAACAGAGTTATAACAAATTAAAGTACAAGTATAAGTTTACAACAATTCCCATCCCTTTTCCCAAATTGACGCAGAATGACTAAGTGATAA
The DNA here is from genome assembly GCA_002313205.1 of Laupala kohalensis. NCBI lineage: Eukaryota > Metazoa > Arthropoda > Insecta > Orthoptera > Trigonidiidae > Laupala > Laupala kohalensis. The sequence goes on along the minus strand of NNCF01132244.1, from coordinate 117,413 downwards.
ATTAACAAGTTGTGGGTGAGATTCTCATCATCACAAAAAAAAGAAACCCGCCTACTCTGAGTTTTCAGAGTAATGCCCCCCTACACTAACGAATTAGTATTGAACGAATACCTGCTTAGTACATCAATGGTTATAAATAACCTAAATAGTTGCAGGATTTTATTCATCACATCAAGGAAAATTTCCCTGATGTTGGCCTCGTAAATGAGGAATTAATTAAAGTAAAATTGCACAAAACTCAATGGTTCTTGTACAATTGTTCTCGTATAAACGAGAGAATACTTAGTACACGTCTTGCGACGCTGTTGACCTTGCTGCAGTGGCGACTGACGGCCTAGTATGCGGCGAAGATCTGTATAGTTGGCTTCGTTTCCAATTGCTCCTGGCTGGAAACTCGAATACAGTAGTGGTTGCCTTGGTTCAAACTCGCTACTGAAACTTCAAAAAGGTTATTAGAGCGTTTATGCTCAAAGTTATGCGCGGTACTGTAATCTAGTACGCATACAACACAACGTGGTTATGACTACATAAAATAGTAATCATCTTCCAAAAAGTTTATACGTTACGACTAGCGTAACAACACAACACAAGTATTATGTCGACGCACACTCATCCCTACTATCGGGAGTCACGACGAAAATCGACGACGACGTACTGCCTGTAGCTGAAGCAGACTGAATGGGTTGATGGCGCATCGGCGCGCCACGTCTAACTGGGTTTCGCTCGTAGACTGGAGCGGACTCACTGGGTAAGAAGTTGACGCCACGACGGACTTCTACTGAATAGGTATTGAGTGCCTGCAGACAGCCGTATAAATAGGCTAGGCACAGAATGTCTATATCGAACACGTTCACAAACCAAGTTCACGGAGCGTACATAGTTCTCAGAACTTCTATGTATAGAGTTCGTTCAGGAACCTTGGTTCATGGAGTGTTCACAATATCTCGACGATATCGATACTATTGAAGTCTTCGACTTGTAAGTCGATCCCATATCGATTAGTATCGATGTGATTGATGCTCGATTAGCGCTCAATTCAAAATAATGTTATTGACAGACATAAATTAATTAACATGATTATAAACAATTTCTATATTTTTAATAACAAATTAAATAGTTAATAACATTTGACCCTTACAAACATTTGGTTTGTAACAGGAACGTTTGCTGAAATTTTTGTATTCGCCTCTGCCTTAGGGCCCTTGATCGGAATTGATGGGATGGTCCCTTGCTTGCTTCCGGAGAGTAAATTAGTTTATTGTCCTCCACGTGGTCATACGCAGTCTGTACTGTTTTTTGACAATAAATTTATTTATTTCATTTCAGAGAAACATAAAAAATCTGGAATACATCCCACAAATCAAATTAATAATACCTGTACTTCATTATATCAACAGATATTTCTCACATCAAGTACAATGAGAATCTGATTGTTAGCACCAATTCAGAATAATTTATATCAGAGGAAAGAAACCTGAAATCTCAAGTCCTTAGAACCAGTTATGAAATTCTAAAGTATTTATATCGCAAACACTCAAATAGAAAATGAGTGTCCTTATTTATAAATTCATGTTGGATTTGTAAAGTTCATAAACTTCATATTTTTCACCTGAGAAGATATTATTACTCAATAGAAAAATACAAAATATATATTCAAGAATAAAATTTAAGTCATAAGGTCATCTAAACCCCGGAAGACCTGAGGCACATCCCCATACAGGTGATCAGTGTACTAGGTAGCACACATGCTGTGTGCACCTAAGTACCGGTTTCACAATACATACACATTAAGGTTCATTACACCTATATTTCTTGTGTGTAGGTATGGTTGAAAATGGTGTACAGTTTGGAAGGAGAATGGGTGTGTAGTGGTTAACACCCCTGCAAACAACGCAGGAGTCCCGGGTTTGATTACTGACTCATCATAATTTTCACCTGACTGAAAGTTATCACATATCTTCTCCTTGAGTACGGTACACGGAAGAAATATTGGCATATCTTTTCAGACTTATAAAATCACATGAACATTTCTGATCAGTGACTCTCACACATGACTTTAGCAGGACTCCCATAGCAAAAAATGCTAACTATTAAACACTATTGGAGATTTACTATGAAAACAATCAGTCAGAAAGGGGAAATGTTTTTTAAGTTATATCTAAAATAATTCAGATTAAAATTGATGGCATGCATAACAAGGTTGCCATCTGCACTCCAAAAGATGAAAGATGATGCTCTCCTTTTTTAGTCTTCTCCTTATATCACACCTCCTTTTGAAGATTCACAAAAAAATCCTCTCTTTAAGCAGTTTTTACGTCTTCGTCAACAATTCGCTTTTGTACATAGTACAGAGGGGTTGCAGTTTCAGATTGTGCATATACCAGCACTGTGCAGGAATCCACCACATTTCCAGAGCCCACATGCGTCCACATGTATCATCTTGTGACAGATGGCAGTTCCTTGAGAACACAGACAATTTCAATTTATTCAAGATTTGTGAATTTTGTTTTGCCTTTGGTGGCTCTAATCACATCACTGAAAGGGTGTTTTTCTCTTCCACTATCCACGGATGAAGGGTATAGGGAGTCCATAGAAGGCATCCTGACTAATTACTAAATCATTTCTCATTACATGTCGGTTTCTAGAACACACTTCAAAATACTTATTATTTCATAAATATTTTCTATCTACTACAGATTTACTAAAACAATTCCTTGGTGAAAAGCAGCTAAAGTGAGTAAAATACCCTTTTGTCTGTTCTTGGTATTTCTCTCACGCTTCAATAATTTATTCATAATAACATTTATTCTTGATTAGCTATTAAAAGAGCTTTATTGTAAAATACATAGTCCATCCATTCAGTAAAATGTCTTATTTTTTCATTGCCATGTCCTACACAGAGGAAAAATTGTCTAGTAACCCATCTCATAAGTTCAGCCAGTGAACAAATGTTATAATTATATAGCAGTGGCTAGTCCAGCAATTAGGAGTGATAAAGGTGATTAACATGCTCCTTCTAGATGACAAGGATATTGCCAACCTAAATCCAACACACTCCCTTAAACTTGACATCTAAATCACACTCATCATCTCAGATGATTCAGACTAGTTAACCCTTAAGTAAGTACATCTGCTGGCATTTCTGTGATAGATTTATGGTACAATACTATCACCCCATTTTTACATAGCTCCCGAACATAATAAAACAATGTGTTTAGTTATAGCATTCAGTCAACTTTAAGGCACTCATGTTATCATTATACATTAACATAGCACCAGATAATAATAATAATTGAAATTGATATTTTTATTCAGAATTTTTGTAGGATTACATTGTGTTAAATTTTTTATCTTGTTTCTCACAAAAACTATTTTATTACACTATTTATTACAAAATTTATATTCTATTACAAATATTTTTCCAAAATCTCTCTAAGTTCCCTAGGGACTTGTCAGAGAGTTTTTTACATTACATTACTTACTTTTATAACCTAGCTACTACTACAATTTTTTAGAATTTGAAAACTAGTATAATTTGTTAATTTTTAAATGTTATTAATATACATTATATTATGTTATTATTCTATTTACAATGTTATTTAATATACTATTTCATCAATCTTGTTTAATAAGCATTCTTTTAATTTCTCGTTTAATATTGTCTTTGACTTAATTTCCAAAATATTATCTGGTAAAGAATTTAAAAGTTTTGGTATTTGCCTCCTTAATGATGTATCTCCATATTTATTGAACGTTATTGGTATAATATAATTATGTTTCTTTCTTTTATTATAATGGTTTTCAATCATCCTCTTGTATTTATCTTCAAAGAAATTTTTATAAATTATTTTAAATTCATATAATTTTTTAACTGTTAAAATATTTTGTTTTGAACCAATAATAATAATTGGTAAATAATAATAATAATAATGTCACGGGGCTGACACTACGCAAAGGTTTATAATATTACTCAAAGCTGACATTACGCAAGAATTTTATAATATATTTCCAGGGTGGATCTTTAAATCGATAGTTTAAATAGTTAGTGTCATTTTAATCGTGACTCGCCAGACGGATCTCCATGGCGTCAGCCGCGAGAGATAAGAACCTTTTCCTGTTTGTCCCGTCTCTGTGGTGAGGTTCCCAGAGAACCTATTTTTTTCTGCGGTCAAGCCCGAGATGACACACGATCGTATGACTCGCCACGCCACTGCACTGTCACCCCCCTCCATGTGACATTCCTCCCTCTTTCTTCCTAATTGCATTTAAATGCATAAGACAACGCCTTACCATCTCCACAAATTATCGTAGAGCCGTGTGCAACGACTCCCTTCCCAATGACTTCTCCTACCATGAAGAGCTCCTCAATTTCCATGAAGAACATTCAAATATCCACATGGAATCCCCCACCGCTACCAGGGCAGTTTCCAGGGTACAAGCGCTTTCGGGAAGCACACCCCTCACGGTTACTTAAACTGGTGACCGCCCATCCGAGGCCTTCCCTTCTCTTCTTCTTCTTGATCATCATCTATGGGGAACTCGCTGGAGACGATGTGACGTGCCCGAGACTGGGTGTGTCGGCGACGGGACGCAAAAAGCGTCCTGCGCGGCTTCACGGGGCGCAGCCGACAACAGTTCTGATGACGGTCTGTATTGACAATAATTGGAAGCATATGGAACATTCTAAATGGACCTTGACGTCCTTACGACTCTTTAGAACATGTTAATGCAATATATTGATCTCTCGCTCCGATAAGGGCATTTAACACAACTATGTAATCACTTGCTTATGGGAGCATCATTATAACTTTTTAATTATAAGCTCTCTTCGAGCTTATGTGCAAATTCAATTATTAAACCTTTGTTATAGTTTATATGTGTCAATGTTTTATCAACCAAACGCCAAAAACCTGAATAGAGAATTACTCTAACTATTGCCAAGCGAGTATTCTAATTATATCCTCTGGGGTCTATCCTCTCCCGACGTTGGGACAAAGACAACGCTAAATATATACATAGCAACGACCAACGCGACGTTGTATATTATTGTTGTATCGCTATGTACCAACGCGACAATAATAACAACAACAACCCTCGGAGGGCCCTGACCTCTAGAGAGCGCGTTCCCCAGGTGGCGGATGGGGGATCCCACCCGTTTGAATCGAATACAGAATAAGGTTCCATGGACCAACAGGATTAAGGGATCACAGGATTAGTGATATGGGAAATAGCGCTCCCAACTGACCCTTAGCTGAACTTGTCATTGCTTCCACTTACTGGTGGCCAGTTCCTTTCTTTCAACTTTTCTATCGGTTCAACTTGACCAATTCTTGTTTTCTTCGACCCCGAAGTGATTAGGTTGCGAAAGCCTCGGGAGTCATTTCAATCCTTTTACCTCTTTTTCTTCCATTGATCGGTACCGGAATGTAGAGCCCTGGGAGTGCCTAAAATCGTGTTCATATTGTTTCCCTGTAACCGAGGATAGGCTGCGGAGTTGAATCGACGCCGAGGGGTATGCGCGTTCCGGATATCAGTAACCAGCCACTGGGCCTCAGGGAACTGGGGTAGGGGAAGTCCCCGAGAGTACACCAGCTCCCAGCTATTTCGGCCCACCCCTCCGTACACGATGCGCTGGTAAGTTCAATAATTATGGAGAAATCTCACACCCCTTTGGAAACATCGACCAGACAACGTACCAAGGATAATGTAATGGATGACAGTAGAAAGGTGACCGAAGTGAATAAGGATGCTGGGCATTCTAGCAGTGTCATTGCGCAGAACCCATTTGGGAGGAATTCAAAAACACAAAGATCGCCCAGCGGTACTCCGACCACCCCGCGAGGTATCGGACCAGCGAGGAAAAGGATGGATTCGTCCACCACTGGGCGATATGACTCTCCACCTGTCTCTGGAGTGGGCGTAAACATGAAGTTCTTCAGGACGCTTCAGGAAAAGTGGAAAAAGCTGGAGGAAGTGGAGATCTACCAACAGATCCTGACGGATAGAATCCAGCAGACCTTAAGACGATCAGTAACAACATACTGAGAAACAACCCCACTGTTGTGAAGGACGCCCTCGCGAAAGCTCTAGAAGAGGTAGACATACTACGAAACAAATGTCAAGTAGTGTGCCAGGAAAAGAAAGATATAACTGTTTCCCTGGACAATTTGGAGAACCGAATTGCAGCGAAGGGGAAAGTTTCCTCACTGAAAAAACATACGACGTCCAAGCCGCGGACTGAGACGAAGGATGCCCTATCGGGAAAGAAAATAGGAGCGTCCAGTCCTCCGTTGACAGATGATAGAAGAGATAAGAAGGAAAAGACGAAAGAAGCAGACGAAGATTTGACGGAAGAATGGCAGAAGCCTCCAGAACAACGTAAAAAGAGAGAAAGAAAGAGAACAAAAACCAGAGGAAAGAAAACGATGGGAAAGGTAAGAGAGTTCCCAATCAGGCCATAAAAGTGACGGGAAACGAAGGGGTATCGTACGCCGATATTATTAAGAAGATGAAGGAATCTGCCAACCCAGCGGAACACGGGACCTATATTGTGTCCATCAGGAGGACGCAAAAGAGTGATATTCTCGTGGTACTGGAGCGCAACTCCAATGGATCGTCGCTGAACGAGGCGTTGCGGAATGCAATTGGTGACAAGGCGAAAGCTAGTACTTTGACGCCAAAAACCCTAATAGAAATTAGGGATATCGACAAAACCATAACGGTTGAAGAAGTACTGGACGCGGTTAGGGCGGCATGTATCGTTTGCATTCCGACCAACTGCCGTCTAACTAAGGGATATGGTGGTATGCCGCAGGCGACATTATTTCTGCCCGCGGATAATGCCCGGAAACTCCTGAAAACTGGCAGAATTAGAATAGGATGGGTAAACTGTCGAGTAAGGGAAAGGACGTCGGTAAGCAAGTGTTACAAATGTTTAGATTTTGGAAACATCTCCTCAAGATGCAAGGGGCAGACAGCAGAAACACGCGCTATAGGTGCGGCAAGGAAGGACACGTTGCCAAAGATTGCAACGGGACCGTAGAATACACAGTTTGCAAGACGAAACAACTTAAAAGTGATCATATGCTAGGAAGCAAGCAATGTGCCTCGTTCACGGCGGAACTAAATAAGAGGAAACTCCAAAATGGTTAAGTTCCTACAAATTAATCTGAATCGAAGCGGACAAGCTCAAGACATCTTAATGCAGGTGTCTAAGGAGAGAGGAGTAGACGTGATTCTTGCTAGCGAGCAATCGAGAAACTCTGGCACTACCACGTGGTACCAAGATTCCTCGCAAAGAGCAGGCATATCCATCCGGGCAATACTCTACCCGTCAGCAAATACAAATCGATGAGATTCGGTTTCGTGCGGGTGGAAGTGGAAGCATTCCGTGTATACAGTTGCTATTTCTCCCCAAACGACCCGATCGAGAAATTCAAGCATAAAATTAACATGTTGGAATAAAGTTTAAAAACGGCTAAGAGGGAAATCGTGGTGGCAGGTGATTTTAATAGCAAATCACCGGAATGGGGTGAAACCCGTTCAGACGCAAGAGGAAACACGGTCTGTAAGTTCATCGCTGGGAATGACCTCGTTGTCCTTAACAGAGGATGTGCGCCCACATTTGAGAGAGGCAACGCCACATCAATCATCGACCTGACGATAGGCTCTATATACTTTGCCAAGCGAGTTATAGACTGGAGCGTATTAGAAGAGGAAACTCTGAGCGACCACAGATATATAGAATTTAATACAGTCCAACGCAAAGTTAAGCCCAAGGGCAGAAAACGAAGACCAACAGGTTGGAATATCAAGAAACGCGACGCGGAAGTGGCAAAGAGGAGCCTCGTAGAAACGAGAGAACTTGACACACTCCATTGGACGAAGAAGAAAGACACGCTAGAGGAAATGGTGAAAGTCGCCAGAAATGCCTCAACTAAGGCATGCGATGCAGCCATGCCGAGAAGAAGAGGTATCAACGGAACTCGCTGCGTGTATTGGTGGACCCGAGATAGCAGAGCTCAGGATGCATTGCATTCAGTCAAGAAGACACTCTACTAGAGCCAAAACTGACAAGAAGTTGAAAGAGGCCTATAAAGCCGCACGTAAACGACTGCAATGGGCAATAAAAACAAGCAAGGTCCGGTGTTGGCAGCTACTGCTGGAAGATGTCGATTATGACCCATGGGGCACGGCGTATAAGATAGTTACAAAGAAAATGAAGATACGCAGTACAACCACCGAACTGAACGATCCCGTAAGGGTGAGAAACATCATCCACGAACTCAAGAGAGCACTGGACGAGAGAGAGACCGAGCGACTACTCCTTCAGCAACGAAGATGAGTTCACCAAAGTCGAGCTTCTTGAAGCTGCAGAGGACGAAAACTGGGAAAGCCCCGAGCATGGACGAAATCCCGAACGAAATACTCAAGATAGCGGTGGAGGTCTACCCCGACTGAATATTAAACATGTTCAACCGCTGTCTTAAAGAAGGTCTAATCTTCAAGGACTGGAAGAGACAGAAGCTCATTCTCCTGCGTAAAGGAAAAAAACCTGCAGACATGCCATTGTCCTATAGACCCCTTAGACACAATGGGGAAATTGTTCGAAGGGCTCATTCTCCAAAGGCTCTAGAAACACCTTACCACTAATGGAAATCTGTCCACTCGACAGTACGGATTCAGGAAAGACTTGTCGACGACGGATGCGATAATGGACGTGATACGCATCGCAGAGGGGGATAAGCCGGTTCCGGTAGAAAGAAATGTTTTTGTGGACTGGTGGCAATCGACATCAGAAACGCCTTCAACTCCGCATGTTGGAAGGATATCATCACGGCGCTTGTGGAGAAGGAAGTTCCTGAGTATCTGCTGAGTGGTGGAGGACTACCTTTCAGAGAGAAAGGCAATTTATATACACGCCTTCAAGATCGAAGAAGTTGTGACGTGTGGTGTTTCACAAGGATCAAGAATTGGCCCACTATTGTGGAACGTCATGTATGATGATCTGCTAAGAGTAGACCTCCCCAGTGATTGCCAACTGGTAGGTTATGCAGACGACACTCTTATTATTTGCCACAGTGTCTCAATAGAGCTTTTAGAACTGAGAGTGAACGAAACTCTTTATAGGGTGAAAAGATGGCTCGACATGAGACGCCTCTCAATGTCGGTCGAAAAGACAGAGGCTGTGCTGGTAACAGAGGGCATTTCGCTTCCCCGAAATTTTCATTGATGGAACTCAAATAATGTGGAGAAAGCAGATAACGTACTTGGGAGTGGAGATCGACCACCACCTAAACATCTCACCCCACATCTGCAAGACTGCTGACAAGGCAGCAGAGACTGCCGCGAACCTCGCCAGGTTGATGCCACACGTGGGTGGACCGCGGGAGGCGAAGAGACGAATGATCTCCTGTGCTGCCCACTCGAAGATGCTGTACGCGGCACCAGTCTGGGCGGAGAAGCTGAGGAAAGAGGCAATTAGAAGATCGTATGCCATAATACAGCGACGGTTGGCACTGAGGATAGTGTCGGGCTATCGGACTGTCTCAGACAGCGCAGCATTAGTGCTGGCCAGTGTACCCCCAATAGACCTGTTGGTAAGGGAACGCAAGGCAATATATGGCGAAGTGAGAATGCTCACGGATACCGCACGTGAAAGACCTACGAACAAGATTGTAGGCACCTTAAAAGAGCGCGCTCACTCCTCACTCCTGTTGGAGTGGTAAGAGAGATGGGACACGGACATCAAGGGTAGGTGGACCCATCAATTGGTTAAGAATATCGAACCATGGATAAATAGGAGACACGGGGAGGTCAGCTATTATGTAACCCAAGTACTGACAGGACACGAGTGTTTCAAGGCGTACCTCCACAGGTTTAAGAGAACCGACGACCCCAAATGTGATTTCTGCGGCGAGGAGAAGGACGACGCCTACCAAACGGTGTTCGCTTGCAGCGCGTGGGACTGGCCGAGAATGGTGCTCAATAGCAGGTTGGGAGAGGTCATAGCTCCAGCTAACCTGGTTCAGCAAATATTGTGCTCCGCGGAGAGATGGAGTATTATCCAGTAGTATTTAATATGTATAATGAAGAAGAAGGAAAGAAGATGCAATAAGTAAACAGGAGTAGGAGCTCTGCTAACTTGCACCTAAAAGGAGTAAAAGCCATGCTACCTGCCTGTCTCCCCACGAAGTTATGTCTCGCGACGGTCCCGTGGAGAGAAGTTTAGGCACAAGAAGAGGGGTTTTTTAGTGGGTAGACCTTCCGAGGGAGTCCCACACTCCGTGCGTAAAGCATTTTTCCCCTGCAGAAAAAAAAAATTGAAATTGAAATTTATTTTCCAGTTTCACATGAATTTTTAAAAATATATTACATCCCTTTTTACAACTGTATTTACAAATATGTATATTACAATTAACATTAAACAATAAAATGAAATAACATTAAAATATAATAAACATAATGAAATTACTACCAATTTGCAAGGTTATAGTGATTCAACTTTTTAAATACATACATTTTTTATCATGAGAATGTAATAAATTAAACAAATTCTAATATTAACAAATATACTCCAAAAACCTCTCTAAGTTTTCCTGAACTTGTCAGAGAGATATTTATTCATTCTTTTTCCTTTTTTTTAAATCTACTACTGCTGTTTAAAATTTTATTCTTTAATATTTAGGTTTTGATGGATTTCAACACTTATTTCAATCTCCTAATATTTACATTTTTACATTATTGTTATTTATTATTGTTTATCATCCACTTTTTTAATTCCTTTTTAAATTTATATTTATTTTCTATTTCAATCAGACTGTCTGGTAAATCATTTAATAGATTAGGTGTCATATACTCTATTTTTCTTTCTCCATATTTATTAAATACTGTAGGTACATGAAAATTATACTTTTTCCTTGTTTTATATTTGTCTTCAAATATTTCTAGTAAATTTTTCTTAAACCCAGTTTTTGATGACAATTCAAATTAATATAACTCTTTTATTTTTTAAATTTCTTCTTTTTTATACATTTCGCTAATATTGATAGATTTGATTTTACTGAAACATTTAAGTGCCTTATTTTGTAATGTTTGTATAATTTTTATGTGTAAATTTGATGTTGAATCCCATATGGTAATAATAATAATAATAATAATAATAATAATAACAATAAAAACAACAACAATAATATTATTTTATTGAACCACATAGATCATAATAATGATGTATGGAGAGTCACAGTACTAACAACAATAACAATAATATTTACATATAAAAATAACAACAATATAACAATTTTGATACATTTAACCATATTCATTTAACTTAGGCTAATTAGGAGTTAATATAAAAATACAATTATTGTCTATTACAGAATATTAATATTTATTTAGGCCAGGGTTATTAGATATCTATGGTAGGAATTCTATTATGTTACTTTTATTTTATTAATTTATGTCATGGTACTATTATTATGCTGATATTATTAATTTATGCTAAAACAGCGTAATTTAATGTTGTTAAATACTTTCCTGCATCATGGGTCACCTTCTGCACCTTTGTTCTAATGATTATCTGCAACAGATTGTATGTCATACATTAGTTATTGTCATTGAGGAATTCTTATACACTGTAGTAGAGTTTCTGTTGTAAGAATTGTTTGAGTTTTGTTTTGAATGGGTTCAGTGCATTGATGTTTTTAAGGTTTAGTGATAACACATTATATAGCTGTATACCTACATTATGAGTCCTTTTTTGGTACAGACTGGATGTTATCTGTGGTTGATGGATCTTTCTGGCCTGTCTAGTGTTGTGAACATGAACAGTGGAATTTAATCTGTAGAGTTGTCCTTTGCCTAGTAGATCCTTTTTTACAAAGTTCAAAGTTTCAAAAATGTACATGCATGGCAGTGGAAGTATTTTCAACTTTTCAAATAATGGTTTACACGAAGAAAGTTTATTAGTGTTGGTAATTGTTCATATTATTCTCTTCTGTAAACTAAAAGTTTGTTTCTGGTGCTTGTCCCCAATATATTATACCAGATTTTAGAATGGAATGGACATTTGCATAGTATACTGTTCGAAGGGTATCTGTTGTGCAATTTGCTGTTAGAACTCTGATGGCATACTTTATTGTGCTGAGTTTCATATTCAGTGTCTAGGTGACAGCTTTAGAGCTTCTCAACATCAAGGTCATTAGAACCCTTTTCAGTGTTTCTAGGTGACAGTTCCATTTCATGTTATCTTGTATAGTAAGTCCCAGAAACTGTGTTGTTTGTTTAAAGATGAGGTGGTTACCATTAAATTCAGTGTTGAGTTTGAACTGTTTAAATGAGTGAGGATTAAGGAAAGAAACTATGCAAGTTTTGTCAGTGTTTATTAGGAGTTTATTTTGTTGGAACCATTGGATTAGGGTGGCGATTGTGGATTTGGTAGAGTTAAGTAAGTTTTCAGCACTTTTGGCATGGAATAAGATGTTTGTGTCATCAACAAAAAGAACAATTTTGTGGTTTTTGATGATGGATGGGATGTTGTTAATATATAGAAGAAATAGTATGAGTCCCAGAGTGGAGCCCTGTAGAATTCCGTGAGTGACATGCATGGGCTGAAGCCAGTGATGTTTTAGTTGATTTTCATATTGGTAGGATACTTGTACTATTTGCTGTCTTTCATATAAATATGATTTTAGCCAGTTGTATCCTATTCCCCAAATTCCATAATTTTCTAGTTTACTGGGGAGAATTTTATGATTAATTATATCAAAAGCTTTTGCAAGATCCAACTGGGATTTCTTTCTGCTCTAGTGCAATCAAAATTTCATTGAGAAAAGCAAATAGAGCAGTTTCAGTAGATTCTTTTTCTCTAAATCCATGTTGGGAGACTGTAATAATTTTGTTACATGTTAAGAAGCTTATTAATCTGTAATTAAATAGTTTTCCTAGTATTTTTGAGAAACCTGTGAGAAGTAATATTGGCCTATAGTTTGTTACATTATATTTGTCTCCTTTTTTGGAAAGAGGTTTTATGATAGCAGTTTTAAAAATTTGTGGGAAGATACCTTGGGTTAAGGAGTTGTTATACAAGTGAGTGAGTGGTTTGATTATGTACATTGCTATTTTTTAATGACTGTGTCTGGTATATCATCAATTCTAGAGGATGTTTTGTTTATCATTTTACTAATTACCTGAAGGACATCTTCCTCATTAGTTTCCCTGATATACAATGTTGATGTTACATGAATATCATTTGGTAGTGGTAGAGCTTGTAGTGTGGTAGTGTTTTGCTTATTTTGTAGGTTAGCTATGCCTGTGAAATGCTGGTTGAATGTATTAACAACTTCAATGGGGTCAACTATTTTGTTATTGTCTTGTATGAATTATATGTGTTGTTGTAGAAACTTGCATAGTGGTTCGCTTAACAATATCCACATAGCTTTCATTTTGTTTGTAGATTCCTCTATGTATTTGTCATTCATCATCTGTTTGGCTTTAATTATTACTTTCTTAAGCAGTACTGTGTATTGTTTGTAATATGTTTTCAGTTGAATGGTGCATGATGGTTGTTTAGTTAACATATGGAATCTCTTCTTCTGTTCACATGATGTTTTGATTCCTGTAGTCAGCCAATGTTTTTTACTTTGTAGTTTTTGTGTTTGCTGCTTATATGGATGGGACATGTCAAAATAATTTAATAACTGGTTGAAGAATTTGTATTTGCTATCTACATTAGATGTTTCATAAACCTGAGCCCATGTTTCATTATTTAGATGTCTATTTAAATTTGTTGAGTTAAATATTCTTATGTTAGTTACTATGGGGGTGGGGGATGGGGGGCTTTTGGGAGTTAGTATCAGTTTTAAGTGAAAGGATCTGTGTGTTACTGTCTGTTAATGGTCACTTAGTCCCGTATCATATGTAGAGGCAAGATAAATGTGTTTGCTTCTGTCAATTAGCATTTGGTCAATTACTGTTTAAGTGCTATTCATTATTCTTGTGGGTTTGTTTATTCTGGTTTCCAAATTAAATGATTTCATTAGTTGGATGAACTTTTCTTGTTCATGTTCAATGATGTTGTTTGTTTGTAAAAAATCAATGTTCAGATCTCCACAAATAATGATAGAATTGTTCTTGTGTTTGTTAAGAACTGTTTCTGGGTTTTTTCTGAAGGTTTCAAGATTTCCATCAGGTGCTCTGTAAATATTTAAAATAAATATCTTTAAAGCGAGGATTTCAACTATAGTACACTCAAAGTCTGAGTCCTTAAACAAGTTGTTAAAATCTGTTTTTTTGCCTGGATTCTATGTTGTCTTAGGTGAATATAAGAACCTCCATGTGTGTGATGCTTATTTTTGTCATGTTTATCTATTTTAAGGCAAAAAAATCCTGCTACATAGTACCCTGGTAATGATATGTTTAATGTGAGTCTGACAGCCAATGTTCAATGAAACAGTATTGATATATCCCTTAATGTTGTATCTAACTGTACCT
>NNCF01132244.1:87589-101490 GCA_002313205.1 Laupala kohalensis | reverse complement strand
TGTTGATATCTATCTTTTAAATAAGAAGTTAGCCATTGATGTGGAAGTCCACGAATGCCTAAAGAATGCAATTTTGAAAGGAGAATTCCGTGATCGATGACATCGAAAGCTTTGGATAAGTCAAGAAAAAACACTCTGTGGATTTTCTCCACGGTCAAGAGATGTGGTAACTTTGTTTAAGAAAGGAAATATGGCGCTTGTAGTGGAAAAGGATTTCCTAAAACCGTGTTGATCGTCAGAGAGAATGTTATTTTTTTATAAAAAATCTAGAAGACGCTTATAGAACAATTATTCTAGGATTTTTGAGAAAGTGGGTAGGAGAGATATTGGTCGGTAATTTCCAATATTATGTTTGTTTCCTTTCTTGTGTAAAGGTTTCACTTTATCTCTCTTAAATATGTTGGAAAACACACCTTCCGATTAAGAAATATTAAAAATATTTATGAGTGGATGTAATATAGCGTGGGACGAAAATTTAACAATAAACTCGGGTATATCATCTATGCCTGGTGAAAATTTGTTTTTTAATGAGCTGATGATTCTCATGACTTCACTGGCGTTAGTTTCGGAAGTGAACATATAATTGGGTACGTAGGTGGGTATAATTGGAGGACATTGATTTGGATATATTAAGTACGTTATTTTACCTACTTCTGAGAATTAAACAAATTTGCGATGTCCTGAAAATTTGATACGATTTTGCCATCGTTTAGATGAGAAACATTTTCTTCGCGATTTTTAGCAATATGTTGATGTGTAATTTTTAACAATATTCCACATGGCTTTCATCCGGTTGTTCGATTTTAGTACCTGCCTGTCGTTTTCCATTACTTTAGCTGCATAGACTACTTTTCGAAGAATAGACTTATATTTACGAAAATAATCATGGAATTCGGGTGGTTGGTTATAGAGTTTTGAAAGATAATATAAACGGCGTTTGTTTGTTGAAGAAATTCTTATCCCTTGTGTGATTCATCTATTGTATTTCTTTGTGTTAATTAACTTGCGTTTTATGGGAAAGCTAGAGTTGTAATGTTTTAAGAATATTAAGATAAATACATTGAATTTGTTGTTGGTGTTTTGGCAATTGTAAACATCTTTCCATGTTTCTTCACGCAAATAATTTATAAATATGGATTGATTTGTGTCATTAAGTTTTCTTGAAAACTTGTAAAGGATTTTAAGTGGTTTTAGTTTTTTACTAATAGTCAATACTTAAGTAAGGTGATGGCTGTATCCGGCGATAAACACTTCAGAGATATACGAGATTCCATTGTTAACAATAATTTGATCTAGCAATGTTTGAGATGAACCGGAGAGGCGAGTGTGGTCGTTTATCGTAGTAACAAGGTTGAAGGAATCGATAAGATTCTTGAATCGATTAATTGGTGAATGTGCAGAGCCGGATGTACTCAGTAAATCGATGTTGAAATCACCACATATAACGATAGATTTAGTAGATTNTTTAAAACAATTTCGAAGTTCCGAAAAAATATGTCAAGATCTGATTGAGGAGGTCTATAAATACACAAAACAACAATACCGGTGTCGGTCAGATTAACTGCAGAAACTTCGAACACACTATCTACGCAGATGTTCTCGTAGCCTGGCAGTGGAGAAGATAAAATATCATTACGAACGTAGATACACGTACCTCCGTGGGGATTTTTGACTTTAAAATTTTGCCGACAGTAAGAACGTGCTAAATAATAATTAGAAATAGCAGTATCGTTGATGTTGTTGGTTAAAGCCAATGTTCTGTGAGGCATAGCAAATAGAATGGATTTTCGTGTACCAGAATTTCAATGTCTGTCAATTTGTTTGAAAGGGATTGGACATTATGATGAAATATAATTATTTTATTTTCGCATAGTGTTTGTGATTCACGAGAAATGGAATCGACGTTAGATTGAGGAGAGGAATTTGAATTTGGTACAGCTTCTAGTTCCGGATCAAACCCGCACACTGCACCCGAACGCGATTGTCACCTTCGATTACCACATCGTACTCCTGAGCGTAAGTTGTAACTGTGTATGGGGGCGGCAGGAGGAATAGCTGAGGACGTGCAAGATGAGGAAGCAGTAGGTGAAAGAACGGGGACAGGAGAAGAAATGGGTGTGGAGATAGGAAGAGGAGATGGTGATGAGGTAGGAGCAGAGGGAGGTGGAGGAGGAGATGAGGTAGGAGCAGGAGGAGGTGTAGGAGTGGGTAAAGGGGCAGGTGAATGATGTGAGGTCAGATGTGAAGCTAGGAGAGAACCGAAGTGAAGTTTCCCAGACGGTCTCAGTTGTAAACTGTGCTGGGAAAAGTCCTTGGCAGTCAGGTATGGTTGCAAATCAAAAAATGTGATTTTTGTGTCTGCCAGGTGGTGTTTTAAAGAGAAGTTTGCCAGGTTAATTTCGTGGTTTATTTGTGGACCGTTGAAGCGTGGAGGCAGGCTAGAAAGTACTATATTAGTGTGCTGAGAGGCCATTTTCAGTTTTTGTACAATTTCAGACGCGTTGAAATGACCACCCAAGTTAGAATCGTTCTACCCACCTTTGATGATTACTGTGTCCAGNATAAGAGACAGGTCCAGCTCTGTGAGTTTTTTAGTGTAGGTGTCCATTTCTCGAATAACTTCAGCAAACGAGCGTTTGGCTTAAGGAAACCGGAGACTGAGAACTGGCTAGGAAGCAATCCATGCAAGATGGAGGACATGGGTGCGTTGGGTTTGGGGGTACGGCGTTGGTTATAGGAAGTGATGTGAGAAGCAGGTGTACTGAGTCGGGGTTTGGGTGATGTGGATTGGTAGGACACCACGGAGGCATAGGAAGGTGTGAGGGGTGAGGGATTAGAGAAGGAGAGTTAGGGTAAGTGGGAGAAGTGAGAGGAATGGGTGTGAGTGGAACAGGCAAAGTAATTGGTGAGCATGTAGGAATGGGAGTTGGAGGAGGATTGGGTGCATATGGTGGAATGAAAGGAGATGATAGTAGGTTTACAGGAGCAGGAATGGAGGTGGTTTCAGGTGGAGAATTGTGTATACACAGGATTCTTGTTGTAATAAGCCTCGCAAGAGTGTGTTTCCAACTGGGCAGTCCTTGAAAAATCATAGCAATCAAGTACTTGTCTTTAATTTCTTCTCCTAGACTTTTCAACTCTTGATCTAGAGAGGTTATGAGGGCAATATACGACTCCATATTTGAGAAATCTTGATACCTTGCTGGG
Source organism: Laupala kohalensis (assembly GCA_002313205.1). NCBI lineage: Eukaryota > Metazoa > Arthropoda > Insecta > Orthoptera > Trigonidiidae > Laupala > Laupala kohalensis. The sequence continues at coordinate 98,283 of NNCF01132244.1, read as the reverse complement.
CTTATAGTCCGCACTAGGTGGATGTATCGCCAGTGTCCCTTGGTCGTTGCTTGAGCAATTTCCAAACCTCTTTAGCTGTATTCTCGGACTCAACGTATTGATAGTATTGGGGGTCGGGCATGAGACAGAGGTCGACCAGAGTACGTTCTTCGCGGCGCTCCTTGTCATCAGCCGTATCGGTCCCCAACACAGCATTCCAGAGTCCTTGCCGTCAAAAATAGTTTTTCATTGAGACACACCAAATCCTGTAGTCCTCTCGCTCTTTTAGTTTTGCAATATCGAATTTACAGGGTCCCATAGCACCAGGTTCCCCCATCTTGGATTACTGAATTACCGGCAACTACAATCACACGTGGTCGTCCACTGACACTGCTCATCTCCTCTCAATCACAAAAAGAAACACACTGTCGACCATTACAAATAATTAGTCCTGGGCCCATATCCAGTTATAAAAATATAGCAGTGGCTAGTCCAGCGATTAGGAGTGATAAAGGTGATTAACACGAATAAGACACGCACGTTCCTTCCAGCTCGGGTGTTTAATGAATACAGACGAAAACAGGAAACAGTTCATGCAGTACATAAAAAATATACATGACAAGAGGTTTGTTCCAGCAGCAAATTCCGAACAGTTAGGAATTTCCTCAGTGCGCATGCGCGGAATTCAGGGCGGTTCCGAACCGTACGGGATTGTTTGCTGCTGAGGTGTTGTGTTGGCAGGCAGCCAACCAAGCCTCCACCATAATGGTGCTCTTTGTGGATGGTCGCATGGCGAATTTGATGAACAACGCTTCCTGCAACAAAATTTAAAGTGTCATGTCCGCCGGAAACCGGCGACTTAGGCACTCGTTTGGATTAAGATGGGATACGTAAAAGAAAAATGAAGGGAAGGTCAGATATAATTGTTGTAGATGCAACTGAAGTATTGAAGTTTAGAATAATGTGAGAAGAGGTTTGTTAGGGATAAAAAGTTTGAGTGGGGAGTTTAAGTATGTCTGAAGGGTATTTACGAGTTGCATCAGGATTGACTCTGCGTGCGAGGTGGCGGGAGAATTTTATAAAAGAGTTGTCAGGGGAGGGGTTGTGGAATGCCTTTCGGAAGTGTTTCTGGGCTTGAAGAAAGATACTTTTTGTGATAGGTTCAAGTTTAGAAATAGCTCTTAGCTGTTAGTTGCGAGTGCGCAACGGCGGTCGTACAGCCATCCGCAAGAACGGGGTCTCGATGACGTGAAGGCGAAGATGGTTTGGCCTAGAAGTAGTGGCCCAGGATTGGCAGGCGTAGAGCGCAAGACTGTGAATGCACCCTTTATAAATCTGGATTTTTACCTTGAGTCGGATCCTGTGATTTCTGAAGATTGGAGAAAGACGAGCGAGCGCGCTGTTCATTTTGGAAGTGACAGATTTTGAATGGTCTTGCCAGCGAAGTTTCCTGTCCATTGGGATCCCAAGGTGCTTGACACTTGTCGACCAGTCCACAGTGGTGTCCTTCACCTTGAGCGACGGTAGGTTTTGGAAGGGTTTGCTGGAGAGGCGACAAAAAGTGAATATAATTGCCTAGGGCTTGGAGGGGTTCAAGGTGAGCCCATTATAAGTACTCCAAGTGTCCTGGCGAGAAGAAGCAGATTCAAGATTAGAGATAGCCAGAGAAAGTGTGAACGCGCGCGCCGCATATGCGATGTCATCTGCGTAAAGGAATTCGGAAACATGACGAGGAAGGTCAGGAAGGTCGTGAAGAAACAGAAAAGAGTGGGTGCCCAGACCCTGCGGAACCCCAGCGCTGATGGGGCGAATGAAGGAGAGGCAACGGTTGTAACGAACCTGTAAAGTTTACCCTGATAAGTAGCTACGCAGAAGGTGATGGGAAACGGGAGGTACTAGGGAAGTGGTTTAGTGAAGGAGTAGGTCATGATGAATAGTGTCAAAGGCCAAAGAGCAGTCAAAGAAAATTGCAGGAATGGCAACTTTCAGAGAGAGAATTGGGGCTAATTCGTCTACAGACGCAAGGTCTACAAAGCTGCAGACTTATTGCGCCTAAATCCAAATTGGGTGGGACGTATAGCTTGTGAGGATTCAAGATCAGGAATGAGTTTGCCGAGGACGAGGCGCTCGAAGAGTTTATCAAGAAGAGAAAGAAGGCTGATGGGACGAAAGATGTTAGGGTCCCGAAGATTTTTCGCTGGCTTGGGGATAAGAGTTATAGTGGCACGTTTCCATGGAAGAGGAAAATACCCGAGAGAGAGACATGAATTGAAAATATTAGTGAGACGGATAGCATTGTGAGGAAGATGTCGAAGATAGACACCATGGAGCTTGTCGGAGCCACCCACCTTGATATTGACTCTCTTCAGTGCGTCCTTCACTTCCCAGACACTCAAGGTCCATTCATCGTCTGGGGTGATAGGAGACAACTGCGGTAGAAGAGTGGACAGGGAAGAGGGATGGGATGCAATGATAGCAGGGGAGAAACGGGATTCAAGGATATCACCGAAGATCTCAACTTTTCTGGCCAGGTTGTAGGTGGGATTGGGCGTGCCAAGAATGAGGAGGGATGATGGCAATGAAAGGGTTTCGTAAGGTCCTCTATGTCTTCCAAACGTCGTCGGAGGAGGAAACGTTGGCCCGGACAAGATAGACTTGCACATTGCGGGGCATGGAAGTCATGGAGTCGGTCTTGAAGTATCCGTCTCGTGTAGAAGTGGGCCTCGTCAGAAGGATCTCTGGTGCGGTAGAATCTCCGCTGTGCACAACGACGTTCCCGTACCAGAGCAAGAATGTCAGGGGGAGTGTCAGAGTGTGGTGAAGTTTGAGGGGTGAAAGTGCTGCAATGTCGGAAGCTAGTCAGTATATGGTTTAGAACGTGTGAAATGGCCCGGTCAGTGTCGTCGGGTGGAGTGGGAGGTGGAAATCCACCTTCCGACTAAGCCGTGAAGTGTACCCTCTCCAGTCCGTCTTGACGTCTGGGGCAGGTTGAAAGTCGTGGAGGAGGGGACTAAGTTAGGAGGAGAAAACGATAGGTCAGTTCGACGCGGGGGTGAGGGGTGGTGATTTGGATGGTGGAGTAGTGCAGCACAATGTCAAGGAGTCGTGGGGACGTTGCTAACTAAGTGGGTAGGTCCAGAGGGAGGATGAGATGGAGGTGTTGAGCAAGATAGAGTGCCAGAGCCCTATCGCCGGTGTTGCTCACGCTGCGGCACCAGTGCTTGCAGTTGAGATCACCAGCAATACCGATGCAGTCACCCAGGTTTCGCAGATATTCAAGGTCCGCACTGTCGAGAGATTTGTGAGGTCTCCGATACTCAGACACCAAAATGACTGGGTCCCTTGGAGTGCCAAATTCCAAGACAGTGACTTCAAGCGAGGAGTTGGAAGACAAGTGTGTGGGATAGTTTTCCGAATAGCGATGGCTCTACCGCCGCGGTGGTGAAGATTTGGGACGGTGTAAGGTCTATCATCACGGTAAATGTGATATCCCGGAAGAGAAAAAGAAAGTGACGGAGTGAGCCAAGTCTCCTGAAGAAGAAGAGCATGAATCGAAAAGTCAGAAAGAAATTGCCGGATCTCAGTTGTCTTGAGAATGGTGATGCCTTGGCAATTCCACGATGCAAAGGAGGTTATTGATTGGAGGGCCATTTAGAACAGTGGGGACAGAACTTGCAAGCCAGTGAGTACCTTGGGGGGAATGGGTCGGGGGCGGAAAGTATAGGTGAGTGTCTGAAGGTCAGACTGATTGATGCCACTGAAAAGAGATGCCGTATTCGTCGCCGATGAAGAAGAGGAAAATTCTGGGGAGATCGGTAGTACTGGTGTCTCTTGCACAGTGTCGGCAAAGGATGTCGACATTGATCCTGGAGCAGATGCTACTGCCACCGCAGGGCGTAGCCATTGCAACCTTCTCTGCTCACGCGCTCGAGTGACCTGCTCAGCATGTCTCCTCTTTATTCGATAAAAGCCGGGCAGCCGGACCAGGAGGCACAGTGGTCACCTGCACAGTTGTTGCAAGTGACCTTAGTGGGCCGCGGAGAGCACTGACCCAGACCATGTAGATCCGCGCACAGGGGGCAGACCACTTCACGCCCGCAGTGGTTGCGGGTATGGCCCCAAACCTGACACCTCGTGCAGTGGGCAATCCACTCACGACGGTGGCATTCCTGAAATGTCACACGGACGTTACCCAAATACCTGATGTTCGTTTTGACTATTTGAACGGACGTATGGGCGATCTCTACCACGTACAATCCGAGGTGGATCCGCCCATCGCCGTTCCTCATTTGGAGTTCGCTCAGGTGGAAATCTTTGATCCCCTGGCTCTCGATGTCCTGACGCAGTGATTCGAAGTCATCATTGAAGACCTCTAATCACTAGGCGGTGGAGACGTTCCTCCGTAACATGGTGAAAGAAAAAGGATGTATTCGGATCCTCGTTCTGGACCACTTTCTTGGTGGTCGAATAAATCCGGAACGTGTTCAATGAAGTGTTGACGGGTGTCTCTCCCCGTCAACCTAGATTTGGAGGAAGACTGCAACACACGTAGCAGCTCCCTAGTGTTGAGCACATTCTCGACGTACATATCACCACCTCTGCGACCATTGCTTTGTAAGGCTCTACCTGATGTGGTGGTTGCAGGGGTGGTGGTGGGGGAGAAGAGGGATTGAGTAGGGATGCAGCGCTCGCTACTGACTCTACGTACCTAACTATTCGACCTACGGAGTCCGAATTGGTTGTTGTAGACTCGTTCTGAGTAGTGGTGATCGAGTCACCCTCGACAGTTTCTAATACAGGAACCGTTTGCTCCTCGCTAACCTCCTGAATCGTGGTCCGCGTACTCAGTGGGGAAAACCGATTCAACAGAGTCAAAAGCCTTTGGTCTATGGACGGGTTGGGTCGGAATATCTTCTTCACCGGAGAGTAGCCTTCCTCGATCTCCATGGAGGGATTTTCGGACGACCTGGATGCCGGAACGATGCGAGTGACGCACGATGGTATGGAAGATAAATTGGGTGACGCATCATCGGTCTTACCTGGTAGGTCCAGGAAACTGGGACGCGTCACGCCAGGGGTTGGTGCTACATAAAGCTGCCGACCATTACCAACCATACCGGCTGGTACGGATGGAGAGATGGCGGGCAGCACGTCAGCAGGTGCCACAGGAACAGATGTCGGCGTTGATATGGCGGCCATTATAAGAGAAGACGCCGGACAGTTAGGCCGCATCCTCTTACAGGAGACGCTTTGTTTCATCCGTTTCCGGAGACTTGTAGCCAATCACTTTGCAGCGACTACGTCTGCCGGCGAGAATTCAGCACCATCCAACTTCGGCGAGAGGCCGGAAACTGAAGAGGTTGCTGGCAGCACCCGGAGGAAGCCATCCATGATGGTAGGGTCGATAACTTTGTTCATCGAAATTTTTAACAATTGCCGTGAAAAAGGTCAGAAATAAAAGATCCGGAAATTTAAGAAATACTCGAAAAGTAATTACTGCATCCTAAGATGTAGCAAAAACACGTCGAAGCGGTAAAAAAAACATGACGAATACAACCTGCAAGACACGGGTTGCCTCGGGAACGGGTAGCAGTGACATCTACAACACGCAAGTCCTCGCCCGGAGGTTCAAACCGCGCGCCACGGGTCCATGTGGTCCGATAGCAAACACTCGGCAACCGAGTCAAAACACACGACGCCACTAAATACCCGAAAAACGCGGAGCGGAGAGGCACATGTCCGTCCTTCACGACGGCCGAGTTCGGAATGCTGCTGGAACGCCTTTTACGCGTCGTAGTTTAAAGTTCGTACGTTAGATGTCGCATTAACTTGACAGCAGGTCCATCTCGCGAGGAAAAAATAAAACGATACAGCTGTCCCCTCAACATGGCGCGTTGATCAAAAGGTAACAGCGCTTTTTTCAAGTTTTTCAAATAAAAACAAAAATTATTTTAAATTTGAATTATGTATATTTAAGAGTATTTAAAATAGTTCTTGATCAACAATTTTTATGTCCATATCAATATATGTTGTGGAAAAATTATTTCGTTATTTTTAAAACCTATTTTTAATATTTAGTATTTTTATAAAATGTTTTTAATGACCTAATAATTCCCAACGCAATTTTCTATTTTGATGTGCGCAACAGCCAACAATGCGCCCAGTTGGCGGTTAACCCTTGATCGGGTTAGTGGAATGAAATGCAGTTGGAAGGTATTGTTGGGTCGGATCCGACCCGACTTCTGTATAATGAGGTTTCCGGTGAAAATAGATTAACAATGTCATTTTATAACAACATTTATTAATGACATAGCGCACATTAAAAATCTCTTTTGAAGAAAAAAACATTTTCAAGTTTTGATGAAAAAATGTGAACAAGTAGTAGTTCCAAAATTACATATCTAGTAAAATTAGTACGAGTAAAAATGACTGTATTTAAAAATGAGAAAAAAATTAACAATTAGCTTATTAATAATGGTACATTGTGATTCTATATCTGTTTATATCACATTGAAGATTAACATGCGGTTGAGTGTATCACCGCCGGGCACCCGAATCTAGAGTGTTTCGTGTTGTATGAAGAGATAGAATCACAATGTACAATGATTAATAAACTAATTGTAAATTTTTATCTTATTTTTAAATACGATTTTTTTAATAACTGATGGAAAATTTTTGCGATTAGCCGATCATGAAATTGCAAGGTTTTATAAAAAATACAAGATTCTTTTAATTCAAGATAAAATTATAAAACCAATACATTTTATAAATAACTATCCCAGAAACGTCGTGTAAAATTTTAATGTCCTAGGCTTAACAGTTTTGCTAATATAAATTTTCAAAGCTGACCCATCCCTTATGAACGCTATAAAGTAGTGTTTTTTTACCTTCCCAACACAATTCAAAATACTCAGACACAAGCACATACTTATATTTACTAACTTTAATATCATGTATATTTTCAAACTTTGAATAGAAATTACCTTCTTTAAGAAAGAATGGATGGTAAGTCAAACTTCATGTTTGACTTACCTTCCATTCTTTCTTTAGTCTACCAGTAACCAAATAAAAATAAAAAGGTGATGAGGAGAGTAAAATATAACAGATGGCGAAGAAAAGTATTAAATCACAAATAGAAATGAGTCGTGAAATGAACTGAATGAAATGAAAGTAGAAATGAAATATCAGAATTAAATAAATACAAATGTAATAAAATGTATATACAGAAAATTTATTAAAAACACAGCTGGGACTTAATAAATTATGAGATTTCAGTCACTGATCGGAAAGAATAAACAGGAAAAAAGCAGAGTCAAAATGTAACTGAAGAAGTTCAAAATAGTCTGAAACTCGAAAGAAAATCATTCAATTAAACAAGCAGGGTCAAAATATAACAGAAGAGGTTGAAAATGGTCCAAAAATCGAAAGAATAATCCAATTAATATCGCAAGGTCGAACAAAACAGGTAGCACAATAGAGAAGTTTACACGGCGACGCCAAACAATCGAGTGATACTCGCTTCCTTCCCGCTTATTTCGCCCACCGCCTACAAACAACGCAGGTGACCGACCGTAACCACCCCAGTTCCGAACTTAAAATCACTACAGAAATCCAGAATTCTGAGAACGGTTCGGAATTGTCGCTGCTGGAACAGCGCACAACTGGGATTTCGCTTCTGCGCATGCGCGGGATAGTTCGGAACCGTCCGGAACTATCCGGGATTGTTGCTGGAACAAACCTAAGGATGACATATTGCCAACCTAAATCCAACAACGAAGGGTTTCATTCATTCATTTACCAAGTTACGAAATAACAAAATATAATACGTGGGTTAAGTTTCATTATCTTACAATGAATGAAGCTTTGTGGGGAAAAACTAATCCCTTGTCTTAATTTTTGATGGAGCCCTACAGTATTTAATGCCATCAAATCACTCAAGAATACGTAAGGTCACGAAGAGGAAACAAGCCACACCCTTCTGAAAGCAATAAGACTATAAGTGACTAACTTACTTCTGCGAAGAACAGCGTTAAGGCGGCTCCACAGATTCGCTATTCTGCGAACCCCGAGCAACTGTTCGCCGAATAGCGACTAGTGTGGATGGATTGCTCGCTATTCGTCGCAACACAAATACCGGTGCTCGCCCTTTCCCGCAGCGTGTCGGTCTTTTGAGACACATCAAAGGAAGCCGAGCATAGGCGAATATTCGCGAATGAGCTGTTCGTGGAACTGTCCACATATTCGTACTTTTAGAAACACCAAGGATGGCAAATATATGAGTATTACGATTTCAATTTATTTCGAGTAAGTAATCGCTGAAAAAACTAATTATTTGTATTTTTCCTCCATATCGTAGAAAGTAATTTATAAGTGTTTTTAGTAGTGATAAAATAGTGAAATTGGAAGTAATAAAATTGTGATAAAGTAACCTTATTTATTATCCCGAAAATGGTCACACGCAGTTTGAAACTGTTTTTTTGACAATAAAATTTATTTGATGAGTGATTTAAACCAAAAATATTTTTATTCACTTTATTTTACTTTTTTATTAAGCGTCTTTACATTGTTTTAATTAAGGTGTATTATAAATAATAAAAATATAACATTTAAATGTAATGAATGATATTTCAAAAAAGTAAATAAATAGAGAGGACTGTTGTGGAGAAACAAATTAAGATATTTATACAATATTGATTCTTTTAAAGTGGATAAAAACTATAATGATTGTAAGGGTATTAAAATTCGAGAAAATCAATTACTATAGCTATATCCATATGGAATAAAAACTAGCTCATTAATTATTTAATTTCACAGATTTAATTATGATTAGATAAGAAGCATTTACTTAACAACATTTCCCAAGACACAACTACATACGCAGCAGAATGTGTGATTACTTCAGATTCACTCTCCATAACCTCAAATCACCAACACGTATATTCGTCGTTCTCAAAACGAGCACGTGCCCGGCATATTGCTTATGTCTGGATCAGTGTGCTCGCAATAGGCGAATACTCGGGAAATACCCCGATCAAGTCGTTGTTGCTCGGGATTCACTGTTCGGTTGTCGGAGTTCGCCGAATAACGAATGTGTGGAGTCGCGTTTAGGTAAACACATTCGGACGCTGTCGAGTATTTCCGCCGTCGACCACCGATTCTCATGCAGAATGGCAGTACGCTGCTGTCAACTCGTAGGCGACCGGAAAGAAGGTGAACTCGAGGGGTCATTGCTGACTTACATTTTTCTGTATATGTTCGCTTTAAATCGAGAATTTAAAGGAAAGGAAATGTGACGCACGTTTGTCATAGTCATGCTTATCAGATTATTGCGCGTTTCCTGCTTCCAGGACAAGAAAATTACAGCTGAAGTGAGAAGACAAGAGTAGAAACTACTCTTTAAATTTGTATTCAAATGTTTAATGTTAGTAAATTGCAGTTGTACTTTAAATATTAATCCAAATGTTTAATGTTATTAAATTGCAGTTGAAAAGTAGAGGAAAAGATTAAAGTAGAAACTCTATTTTGGTTAAATGTTTTTATTCAAAAGTTTGAAATACACGATATGTTAATCGTTAATATTTATAATCGATAATGTCCATAATTGATTAGTCTATAATGATTAAATATATGTGGAGATGCATGAAGACTTCGAGTAGGACCTGCCAACAAACACAACAAATTAGTTTAATTACATTTTGCCGTTGTACATTCAACCTATAGCGACCAGTACTTATTTAAGAACGATGACTAAATTAATATGAATGATAATCAGACACCACTATAACTCCGTAGTCTCTTACACTTACACTCCTTCTGACAGTGAAAGTAGTCATAGGCACGAGGTTATTAAAATTTATATTTGTGAAGTCATGTTTAATTTCTTAATTGTTTCATAAGTAGAATTATTTTTAAAAAGTTAAATAATCAAATTTATTTTTAATTTCATTATTGTTAAAATGACAGAAAAATGCATAAGTAATTAATATTCAGTTCAGATGCATGTGATTGTTATTATTAAATGTTTTTAAATCTTAACTTATCCATCTTCCTCAGTTCTCATTTCCTCCGAGTAAAGACGAAGCAAATTTGCATAAATCATTCTTGATTCGTCTTCTCTTGGTTTCGTGATGGTGGACGCTGCTTTCGGTCTCGCATGTTTTGTGTCGTAGAACTTCCTCTGTGGTACGAATCTTGAAGTAGTAGAAATTTTGGGCAAATCCATACCATGTCTTCTTTTCAGCTTCCATAGTAGGCAGCATTGATTACATACACCTCGAAATGATGGCCAAATCATTTTCAGCATGAGCTTTTCCTATTATGCTGTGAAATTGGACAATTAATTTTTCCTTGGCCTTAATTAGGCTAGCATCTTTCATTGATTTATTCATAAATTTATTGTCAANGAAAAAAAAACTAATTTACTCTCCGGAAGCAAGCAAGGGACCATCCCATCAATTCCGATCAAGGGCCCTAAGGCAGAGGCGGATTCAAAAATTTCAGCAAAAGTTCTTAGATAAGATAAAAAGTTAGCTGCGAGTTGTCAATATGTTTGTAATTTAACGCAAATATGTTTGTAAATTTACATGCACAAGTTATTATCGAACTATAGATTATTCTGAGTACAGTGTTTAAAACTCATAAGAGTTGAAAAAACACTAAATTCACGATTTATTGTTACAATAAACACGCCCCAAGACAAAGCCTAGAGAACCTGT
>NNCF01132244.1:17551-87370 GCA_002313205.1 Laupala kohalensis | reverse complement strand
TGGTGCAGGAGGTAGTTTTTAACCGCGGATTTGAAGATATTCAATTTCATAATATCTTTTATATTCTTGGGCAGGGAATTATATAGAACGATTCCCGAATGATAAGGTCCTTTTTGGCAAAGAGTGGTTGACACTCTAGGCCTATGAATATTATTACTATTGCGAGTATTGTGTTCATGAACGAGACTGTTTCGTATGAAGCAAGGGTGGCACTTCAGTAATTCGGTCTTAACTAACAAGACCGTTTCATAAATATAAATGCAGGGAAGTGTTAAGATATTTAATTCCTTGAATAAAGGTTTACAAGAGTTTCGGGGGTGAGATTTACAAATTATACGAACTATCCTCTTCTGAATTCTGAAAGTTTGAATACTGTGACCGGAATTGACCCAGAAGGTAATGCCGTAACGTAAATGGGAGTACACGTTTGTAAAATATACGCAACGGGAAATATATTGAGGAAGATGAAATTCCCAATTCGCGTATGATTTTTTCTTGCTCACGATTTCCTGGTTCATTTATGATCAACTCAGTTGTTCGTTTCTGAACAACGTGGAATATCTGAATCTTTACAGCGAAACCTCGATAAACACAGATGTATGTGCTTACACATATTGAATTTAATGGATCTGTGCACGAACACGTGAAAGCGTGAATACTGGCAACGTAAGTATGAATTCGTTGCATCGCAGATTACATTTGCAATCCGAGTTGTCTGTTTCTCTAATTTCATAAATTTCTGTTTTCCCAGATGACAGAACAGTCGACGGTGCTTCTGAGGAAATAATGCTTTCTGAGCTAATTAACAAGGAGTTAACAAAGAATTAACAAGCTAATTAACAAGAGAGAGCTTATTTGTGATTTTCCCTTATTCTAAACAATTAATCTCTCAAACATTTTGTCTCTCACATCTCATCAGAACATGGATTGCAATGCCGAGCCTTTTTGGGTTTTTCCTATGGCAGCATATATGTTTAATAATATCGTGCACGTTTGTATTCACACCAGAATTCAACCGGTAACAATACGCCCAAGAGCTGGCAGACTTAACATACTCATCGGGAAAGGATTTCCCAAACATTGAGCCGTCTTCATCTTTAATCATCGCTGCCACTGCTTTTGGGAGCATGACTTCAAAGGCATTTCTATCCCGTTCTTGAAGTAAAGAGCGGAGTATTTTATATACCTCCGCCTGCTTTTCGCGAGATTTTACTTTAGCTAAGTTTTTTCTCCATGCCCTGTCGACGTGCCAGGCACAGAATAAATGGTTTTCTGTCTGACACATGGCTCTCTGCCATATCAGACATAAAAATTTTCGCTTTGATTTTCTTGTTGAGAACTTTAGCTATAGCTATGAAAAAAGCTCTAACGAAGAAGTATCACTTTTGTTGCAAAACATAAATGTGCATGAAAATCCCTCCATCATACCATCTAAAACTAATAATTCAAACCCATAACTGTTCAGTCCGTAAGTAGTCTACACACACACACACAATGATCTCCAAAACTTTACAGCATGTCTGCTTGGACTTCATTCATTATCATTGAGAAAAATCGTCCTTTGAGAAAACTTTTCCACCCCATTCTAATTCAGTGCCTTGAGCTTAATAAAACCTTATCACTTCACCTTTTCCTGCATATCTTTCACCCAAGACTCAACTGACACGTAGTCATTTTTATGTCTAACGGCTTCAGATTTCAGATTAAATTGGTGTTCAGTATTGTGTAAATCCTTTCTTGTTAACAACTGCAGTCTTCCAAAATCACTCTCCTCCACACAAGACCGAATGTCATCTAGAATTGTGTCGAAAGGTATACGCAAGGCGATTTTTTCCGCTAGTTGCCGACTTTGCTTATCTGTCAGTCATCTGCCCAAGATTAGGTTTATTTCCAACATGACTGCAACAGTACGTAGTTTTGACCTGCCCAGAAGGATGTACCACAATATTGATTTTTGCAGGGCAGTATCCACCTATTTTGCTAGATCCAGTAACTTTAAGACTCCTTATATTCCTTCCTTTGGGCTTGAAAACACCACTTTCAAACGAAATACATTGAGATGCTTCCATCCTAACGTTTGCAATCAGCGTGACTTTTGGTAAACATGCAACAGTTTTCTTGTTCAACACTAATCTTCCAATTATTGAAGTCGTCAATGGATTCGAACTCCGAATTTTCGCTGTTTAGGTGAATTGTGGGATGTTAAAAAGTGTTCCTTAACTTCACAACTACTATTCGCTTTATTAGAGCAAATAGGACAAGTCACTTCCACACCAGAATTAACAATGCGTGATTTACCATGTTTCTTTTCTACATGTTTTTTCAAATAATATTTACGATCCGTCTGAAAAGTATACAACTCTCGTTTGAATTTGTCTTGATTTGCATGTTTACTTTTAAAATGTCGTTTCAATTTATTTTCTTAGGCAAATTTTGAGTTCAAGTGCTACAACTGAACATTTTCGTTATTGACACTAAAAACACTTAACAAATGTACTGAATGAAAAAGAAACTGAACACAGTTGCTACAACAAATACATTTAATAAAAAACACTACACAACTGCAAAACTTCACTAGAAACTTCGCACCAGGATGAAAACTAAAGCAACTGTTTGATCATGTGCGACTAACCCACGCCCTGCGACTGTAATTTTTTTATAGATGGAATTTCTTCGTATGTGACCGGAAACAAGGTGAAGTCGGGGGGTCATTGCTGACATACAATATTCTACGCGTGCATCATGTCTGCAGTGTTACATAGATCTACTGAGTAGGGCCTGTTTCGTGAATAAATTTACACGTATTCTGTACAGCAGGGTTTGTGATAACTCGTGTGAAATTAATGAAAGAGAACGAAGTTGCCTACACGAAAATTAAATTACATTATACACTCCTCCCTCATTATAGTCTATTCATTATAATTGAGATATTTTCAATGAAAAGTCAGTTTATTGAAATTAAATTAAAAACATATTCAACTGTGCAGAGTCACAAATCTCTACTTTTGTTTTACACCGTCATGAATTTATTAAAAAATCAATGGTAAAAAGACGACTTGTAGCGACAATAATGTGGCGCGAGTTACCTCCCGCACTGATGTAATTACATCTCAGAAAAATTCATACATCAGTGTCAGTCGTACATGATCCAACCATTGATATCAGTTTCCGATCCCGATGCGAAGTTCGTAGAGAAGGTAGCTGTAGTTGCGACTAGTGTGGATGGAGTGCTCGCTATTCGTCGCATCACGAACACCGGTGCTCGCATTTTCCCGCAATGTGTCGGTCTTTTGAGACACATCAAAGGAAGCCGATGATTCGCGAATATTCACGAATGTCCTGTTCGTGGTTCTGTCCACACATTCGTTCTTTTACGAATACCAAGAATCGCGAGTATACGAGTAATACGCTTTCAAGTTATTTCGAGTAAGTAATCGCAAAAAAACTAATTATTCGTAATTTTTCTCTTTATCGTTCAAAGTAATATGTTTTTAGAAGTGATAAAATAGAGAAATTTGAAGTAATAAAGTAGAGATGAAGAAACTTCATTTATCATCTCCAACATGTTCATATATAGTTTGCAACTGCTTGTTGACTATAAAGCTTATTAGATGAGAGATTTAAACCGCAAACATTTTTATTCACTTTATTTTACTTTTATTAAGCGTCCTAAAGTTTCACAGTATTGACGTTATTAGCATTATCTATTTTTGTAGTAGTATTAACATATATTTCCTGTACATGAAATGTTCAGGAAGTAAAAAATGTGAAAATAAAAAATACTGTGATAATAAATAATAAAACATTTAAATGTAATGAAAGATATTTGAATAAATAAATAGAGTGGGATGTTGTGGAGACACAAATTAAGATAGTTATATAATATTATTTTTGAGTGGATAAAAACTATAATAATAAGGATCTTAAATTCGAGATTACCGATTACCATAGCTAAATCCATACGGAATAAAAATTAATTTCATTGATTGAATTAAGATTAGATAAAACCCATTTTCTTAACATCATTTCACAAGACACAACTATATACGCAACAGAATGTGTGATTACTTCAGATTCATTCTCCATAACCTCGAATCATTAACACGAATATTCGTCGTTCCCAGAGCGAGCACGTGCTCGGCAAATTGCTCATGTCTGGATCAGTGTGCTCGCCAATAGGCGAATACCCCGACCATGTCGCTGTTCGGATGCTCGGAGTTCGCCGAATAGCGAATGTGTGGAGCGTCTTTAACGCTGTTCTCTGCAGACTAATCCTTTCGTAAGATCCTATTCCCAAGAGAATCAGACAAGTTCGTTCATGGTAAAGAGGTTCCCTTACAACTTACTGATAAGTTTGGAAGAGATCTGGAGTTTTCATGGGTGAAGGGCTACGTTCCAATAACTTGCATACTTGAAAGAAGTCTCTACCAAAGTTCTTCTTGGAAATATTAAGGTAGTCATTAAAAATCAATAGTTAAATCCTTTCTATGCTCGTCGATTCAAAGTACAAAACAAATGTGCTGGGCAAAATTCAAGCTCATTTGAATAATAACCCGTCTCTGAGAGGTTGAATTAAACAGGCTTAAAAATAGGAAATCCTTGTTTTTGTGACATTTGAACAGAACATTTTCCCATGTTTTGATATGAAATTGGATTCACGTCTTAACATAAATCCAATGTTGAAAATAGTTTCGAACTTTGACAATAGCTGCCATTATTTTGAATAAAAGACATTTCTTGGTAAAAATAATAAATTAATCTTAACATTGGATTCATGTTCAGCAACTGTAAAAACTAAAGGATACACTTTTGCGTGTCAATATGAAGGAAAATAGTGTTACATTCAAATGGTTCAAAAAATAAGATTCCTAAGTTGAATCTGATTTAAATTTCAACACCTAAAGGTTACAATTATCCAAATTCGCGGATTTTTTGCAGAGCAGTTTTTTCGCATTCTTAAACTACCTATGACAGTGAAGCATATAAAATTTTATCTAATTAATTTTCATAGCCACCCTTATGAATATTAATCTAATTGCATAATAAAGAAAAAATTAAAAATTCTTCGATGAATTCACTGAACAATACTCGAATGTATTTTTATTAGTTATAATTTTCAATACATTTCCAATAAAAATGCAGTAAGTGTAGTAATTTTACTTGACAAATCAATTTGTACATCATGTAGATAAAGAACTCACTGCAAAATAAATGATTTATAAAAATACTTTCAGTGTAACAAAAATCACTCAGAAATGCCCATAAACTTTGAACTTCCTCATAGTTCAAGACAAAAATTATATTATCTTATGAAACTAACAATATTGCCGTTTCCAGAAAGAAAAAAAAAACCTTGCATCAAGTAGAAAAGCTAAGAAAGAAATGATGCAAGTGATGTTCAATTGGCTGATACATTAGAAAACTAGTTCAACTAATAATGAATGTATTTTCTATTAAGGTTTTGATTGTCTTAACTGAAGTGGAATAACCTACTTCTCTTCAGTAGTATAAAAGACTAAGGAACAAAAATTCACTCGTCAAAATCCAAGTCTAATCACACTATCTCACAACCCCAATGCAGGAAGAAGTACATCAATATACACAGGTCCACCACTCAACACAGTTAAGTGAAATGCGTATTGTGTAATTTACAATTTCCTCAGAACTCGTAATGAAAACATTGTTATACTTCTGTTTAAAAGAATCATTAGATAAATTTTTTTCAAAATTTCAAACAGTACAAATAACTAGTTTACCAGGCAATGACATAACTTGTATATATATCTTAGGAGAGTAGGGTATCTACTAGAGAAGTTGGTTAGAAACAAACTTCTTAAAACATACAAAACTGCTCAAAAAACATAGGAATGAGGTATTCAATTCATTCTCACATTACCTCATAAAAAGTACTTCAGTTTATTCTGAAGAGTTAAATTTTCTCTTGTTTAGAAAACACGTAACAGATTAGTTGTTCACAAGCTGCAACACAAGAACTCATAAGATCAAGAAAACAAAAATAACTCAAAGGGTAAATCAACTAAGTTTTTTCAGTATTAGATATAGATTTAATAAAATCATTTATACCAATTTCAGATAAAAAAAATTTTACCTCAAACAAAATGTTCAAATGTTCCCTGTATAAGTTGACTAAATGTTTCAAATTATTTTCTTTCAATGACTATTGTATGACTTTGAAACAATTTTTTTTTCTAATTCACAATTTGTCCATGTACATTCAACACTTACACTACTGATGAAACATCCAGAAAGGAAACAACAATGGGAATGTAAAATATGCGAGATGGCAAAAAGGAAGGAATGTTTTAGTTACATTACAGGAATGTTCAATGATCACAAATACAGCAAATTTTGTGTACCATATCAATACTACTGAATGGAAACAATTAGATGGGTATTGAAGGAACTAGCACAGTATGTACATCAGGGAATATTTTTAATTTTTTTAAAGATAATAAGATTTACAAACAGGTGTCATCACAACTGTTCACATTTAAATAACCTCCCAACATTGTTCAAATCATATAATAAAAAAATTAATAAGACATGTAAAAAATTTTACATTATGATCACAAATGTTTCACATTTTTTAACGAGATAAAAGGTTAACTCAATGTTCGGAGGAGTACATAAGAAAAAAAGAAAGAAAAGAAACAAAGGAAAAAAAACAAGATGAAAAAATAGGACTTCAATATAATTTACAACTGGAATTAATGCAACTTCCACAATTGGTTGTTTACCGTTCTTCACAGTGTATTTACATTAGTCAAGTACTGTTTCTCCTCTTAACGGCATTTCTTTCAATACTTTGACTTCTCACCCTATCTGAATGAAATGTGAAACACATCCACTTTCAGGTTCTCCACATGGGAACTGTAACTTTGCATGTCTCACATTTCCTATTTTACTCCAGCTATCTTGAAAGAGAGGGTACATATTTGGCTTATAACGAAAGTCCCTTGGGTACCCCATCTCTTGACATTGTACAGTCACTAGAAAACATAAATTACTCTTCAAGTTGGATAATCTTAACAATAAATATTCTATTATTTTCTTCAAAAATTTAAAACTAAAATTTTACAATAATACCTCTAGTGCAACTACAAGTCTTTGATGAGCATATCTGCCACAAAATAATACACATATTTGGATTACACACAGTAAGTGTGAAACACTCTTGCATACAAGCGAGTAATATGTCTACTCTTCTTACACAGATGCCCACTTCAACACTTATCACATTAACACATTTTAAAGTAAGATAACAAGTACACTAGTGGTTACAACACTTCTTTCATTTATTAGAAAGACTGGTCATTTATTTCCTAGTTGTTCACCACTTACAGACAAGTGACAAAAATTAAAAACAAGGAGACATGTCACTAGTTTCCAAATCTATTTAGATAAACTAAAAATGTAGCTTTGTCAAACAGGAAGCTGCAAAGTAAGATTTCACTGCTGTATAAAAGAATCTGTGCGAAAAGACTTAACATACAAATTCAGAGGGATGAATAATGGAATTAAGAAGAAAGAAGGATCTCTTCTCCAAGGAGTCAAGAGTGCGAACAATGTAGTAGTGCATTCAAACAAAGCCAAAATTCTTTGTCTTGATAGCAAGCAACAATTTGTGACGCAGCACAGCACGGCTACTATACAATGGGATATAAAGTCGAGAAATACAAGTATTAGCAGTAGGGAGATGAGAATCATCAGCTGGCCGAATTGTCACACTTGGCATAGGTTGAAATCCATCTTCACTAGCAGGAAGTGCTGGAGATCCAGTCCAAAAGTACACCTGAAACACAGGAATGAGACTAAGTACAGAATGAGATTAAGAAAACAAGAAGAGAGCAATACTTGCCATGTCATATGAATATTTAATTAAAAATCTCAAATAAATTACAAAATTTTAATCTATTCAGGATCTAGAACTTAAAAGAAGGGGTGAAAGTAGCACTGACCAGGGAAGGGTGTGACGACAAGGGAATGATGATTGTGTGTTAATATTGAAGTATTACGATATATAAAATGATCCAATAGAAAATAACAAATCTTCTTTGAATAAGATTAATCATCATTTTCCAAGTTTTCAGATTCATTATCCTTGGATTTGCTAAAGAGGTTGATTATTTGTCAACAGACATCTCAGTAACTTAAGATACATTCACTAGCACAAGTCCATTTGATTGCATTTCACGTGTGGTACTTCTAAAACAATTCTTCAATGTTATTCATGTAAAAAATGAACTTAAAAAATTGTAACCAGAATTGTCCCAAAAATTTGATGAACAACCCAAAAAGTTGGAAAGAAATGAAGTGTCTAAATCCAACCCAGTCAGTGTACAAATCACTGTTATAGGAGAATGAAAGCTCCATTTGTTTTGTCACTCCTTTATTTCTACTACTGGCAAGCTAGAACTTCAACACAGCCAGTGAATTAATTGTTCTTGTATGCAGCAGTTAGATTTTCCTGGTCTGAAACTAGATAGATAGGTTTGTCGGAATTAGGCCCTCACAGAAAAGAATTACATGAAAGTCATAACTGACCCTGCATCAACTCCTCAAGTGAAGTAGCCCATAATTGACAAGATGACTGAATATGTAACATTTTTCACAATATTCTGCTGGTCAGAATATAGTCTCTAATGGTCAGTCATCTACATGGTAGGTACAGTAAAAAGGGGGTTTTGGTAAATACAGCTGAACTCAAGTTCTGCTTTACATTGCGGTCTCTGTAATTGAAATTCTTTTCGAAAGACTCTTTAACTCCAAGTAATAGTTTTGTTGTTGTCAATAACCAATTCTAAGAAATGATTTCAAACTTTCATTGAAAGCTGTAGTATTGAGGACAATAAAATTAATGCCTTGTTTGCAATCAAAAATGCAATTGACAAAGAATGTGTTAATTCCTTGACTCAAAAGAAAATTACAGATTTCTTTTAATATGTGCATATTTTTTAGTTAAAAAAGTTAACGAATTGCACACACTCCCAACCAAAGACCAACACATATTTTAATTGGAGTGACTCCACTATAAGTTCTCTAATTATTTATTTCAATATTAAATAGTTATTGGCAAAAAAAATGAAGAAACAGCAAATGCATGAAGTGCAATCGTGGAAAGAAAAGAAAAAGAGAGAAACTGCAATTGCAGCAGCAAATTTACTTGCAAGCAACATTTGAATTAAATTAATTCAAATTTTATATACATACTTTCAATTTAAAACACATTTTACATGTGTGCTACTTTAGGAAATGACAGGACGCTGTTGCACATTGTGCAACATAGTGGTCATCAAATCTTACAGGTATGAGAAAATTTAAAATTTAGACTATTAATTTATCACCTAAAAAACTCGTAAATTTAGAAGCAATTACTATGAATAATAAGTTCATAAAATAATTACTTCAATATGATCATCTCATACCATATTATTAATTCTTTTGTATTAATGGTATTTATATATTCTATTCTGTTAGTACACATCTGGTATTATTAATAACAAGAATTATATTATTAATAACAAAAATTATATTATTAATAACAACAAATATAACTAATAACTTATTAATCTGGTAACACTTTTAGAGGTATGCCATTTATCAACTTCAATTTGATCTGTTAACAGTTCAGGTCCAATGGGGGAGGTTATAGCCCCCTTAGCCCCCACCCCCTAGATCCGTCACTGTATACAACTACTATTGTAAAGAACAGAAATTTCTCACCAGATCTTGTCTTTCCAAATGAGTCATTTTCTCAACTATTGACCATAACCATCGTTTGAATTTGACAAGCCTCTCACTCGACTCTCCAGATTCATCATTAAAGCTCGTATATGATATAAGTACTGCCACATTTATATCCCCAACACCATTTAACAACAATCGCATATCTTCAGCAGTGAGACCATCCAAGGATCCAGCAGGAAGTACATCGAACACTCCAGTGCGAACAGCCTGTGGTGAACAGAATTTTATTAAACACTTGTTAACTTCACACGTACCACTTGAAAATTAGTTTAGAAGTTACATACCTCTAAAGCTTTTTCCTGAACTTTAATCATACGGTATTCTGCATATTTTCGAACATAATCATAAACGTTTGCTGCTGTAACTTCTATATCACGACCACTGCCTACTAACTCCAAAGAGCCACCTCCCTCTTCCACACTCAAATCAATGCTGTAAAAGATCAAACCCAAATTTTCAACATTATTGATACCTAATACTTACTTAAAGAATTGATGTTTTCCAAAACTGTCACAAAAATAATGAAATCATTAATCCTTTTCTAAGATATTAAGTACATACCTAAAAGTAAGGTCAAGAGCAGAAAAAAGACTATTACTGTCTTTGGTTTCTGCATCTACAACTAACTGTCGCAGGCTTTCATAAATAACTGGATCAAAGAATGCTAAATCGTGGAAACGTACTGGTCGACCCAAAATGTATTTCATCACGTGACGATTCAAAAATATGGGGCAAAGTTCATTTTGCAATAAGCACAAACCAATAAGCCTGGAAACAAAAACAAGATTTCATCTCCGAACACAATAAGACTTCCTGTGCATCAATTCATTATATTTCATATATCTAGGAGTAGGTCTTACCTTCCGACATTTCTAAATGCATTTAAACGCTCAAAACTAGCTTTTCCTTGCCTCGGGGAATAAAAACCACGCTTGCCAGGGCTATAGAACAATGGACTACTATCGTCAGCATCCTCAGTTTGTTCTTCCACTTCAGAATTACGAGAAGTGCCTCCTGCCCCACTACCTGAACCACCAGCTTTCTTCCCTCTCTCAGAGAGACTGAACACATCCAAATCTAAAATGCAAGACATAATCTAGGAATTTTTTAAAATTAATCTTCTAAAAAACTGAAGGCTAAAAGATATAGAGGAAGTGTAATTCAATTTAAATTTCCAAAATTCCAACCAGATTGGGAAAATGAAATGTGTTTAAGTCAAGTGCCCAGTCCAAATCAGATAACGTTTAAAAAATTCACACTACAAAACATTTCCTTCTCCAAAAGAAAAAAAAATTCTACATGATTTGATACTTGAAATACTTTCAAGTCATACTTGAAAGAAAGCATAGTTTTCATACAATATGTACTAATGAACCTTCATTTCATAGAAATCTTTTGACAAGCATAAAAGAATAATAAAAAAATAAAGACAAAATAAAACCTACCTAATAGGGCTTCAGAGGCCAACTGTTCAGATCCATGACTTAAAATCAATTCCACAGCTTCTTCAACTTTTTGACGCAAAGCTTCTTCTGAAGCAAGCAGCATGAGAAGTTGAGCAGGAGTTAATTCCAATAACATTCCTGTTATTTTTCCAGCGAAGGTGGGCCTCAGTGCATGAACCTAAAAGTGATTTTAAAAAATATTAGGTAGATTCCAAGGCAACTGAATTCTGTAGCATATAAGAAATGAGAAATTAAAAAGCATGAGGAGGACACAAGTTAACTTAAATTTCTATTCTCCAATATTTTCAGGCTTCTCTAACCTGTCAGAGAGTTGCATACCAATCATAATTTATTCCCATATTCACCATTCTTGCACATGGAAAAAAATCTATCTCTCATTCTCACAAAGTTCACTAATAAAATTAAAAATAAAACTTCTAACCTTGGGATACAGACGCTCCCCAAGTTGTTGCTGATGAAGCGTAAGGTGATCATTGTTTCCTGATGAAGATCCAGATGCACCTGTAGATCCTCCAGTACCTTCTGCACCTCCAGGTGGCGAAAAGGGGCGTGCATCATATGAAAGGGACCTTCTGGGCTCTCGGCAACGAGGAGATCTCTGAGACTAAAGAAGGATCATTATGCCAAAAGTTTAAAACAGCTATAAAATATTTCATCAAACTGAAATAATTATTTTACCTGGGTGTGCCTTCTTATGCTATCTCCTCTTTCTCGAGATCTGAGTCGCTGTAGGACATTATATTGGGCATACTTGGTGCCTACTTGCACTGACTCAAGATTAGGTAATTTTTCATTTGCAAGGACAGCCTACAAAATAAAGAAAAAATTGAATACTGAATATCCACACATAAATTTTATTTAATATCAACAAAAATAAATATTACTCGACTATTGGGATTTTTCTCAATACCTCTGCAATGGCAGTGTAAAAGCTGCGTGCTACACCAGAACCTTCCCCAGGTTCATCTTTGAAAGTAACTTTAACCCGGTTAACTGCAAGAGGGGGTTGTGAACTAGAAGCTCGTCTGTGATAGTTATTGTACTGGGTATTAAGCTCCTTAAATGTTTGTATTATCAATAAGGTTCTATCCCTCTCAATCTGGAATAATTACATGAAATAATTAATATAAGCTTCACATAATAAAGATTACAGCAATATTCATAAAAAAAGGCGCATACTTTGGAAAGAGTGAGATCCCTTTGTTGAGCATTACGCAGCTTCTCCATTTCTCGACGAAACCGAGCTTCCTTCACTGGAAATCCACCCAATTCAGAAACTACTGACCCAGGTTCCAATCCAACATCTTCCATGAAGACCCTACCAAACAAATCCAGGGACAATCTCCAGCGTCCCAACAATAGGTCGTGGGAGACAGATTGACCTATGGTAGGATGAGGTCTTCTGCAAAAAAATAAATGAACAGTTTTTGGGCAAGAATAATGACTACCTCTGATGCAAATATTTTATTCGTCTTACGTAGGTTGATCAAGAGGGCGTGTAGTTTCTACTGTAACATGAGCTGAAATATCTTGGTTGCTACTCATTGGATCAAGTCCATGGGCTTCACCCATCTGCCGAGGATCTGTAGTTGGCACCACTAGCACATCCGGAGCATCAGTTCGGTGAGAGCCACTAGGATTGGTGTTATTGCTGGGATGCTATTGACATTAATCAATATTTTATTACAATTTAACAAATTTCAGAATAATTTTTTAAGTTACATTCATATTCTCAACCAACTTACAGCAGCAGTGGCAGGTCCTGCTCTTACAATCACACTCTTTATAGCAGGGGTCTGTGTATCATCAGCTTTGGATAATTCAGGAATAATACTGGAACTTCCACTAGCATTGCTGCTCGAGTTATTGCTGTTGTCATAGGTTGGAAGTGTTGAGGCTTTACGAGCGGACACTATAATAGGAGCTCTGTTCTGTTCTAGTAATTTGCGATTTTCTTCAGCAGAAGATTCTGTATACACAAGAAACTATAAGGTAATTTCTACAATAAAAATTCCAAATTTCATATATTAGTAAACAAGAGATTTTTTTTTTTTTGCCTCATGGTCTAATATAATACTACAGTAGATCCCCTCAACTTCAAGCTCATCCGAGCTGTATCCTGTTCAAACAAGGAAAAATTCAGATTAGCCGATTAATATGAACACTCAACACTCGTGGTACCATATGGGAACGTTGCATAGAGCTGCAACATCCAAAGAGCCTTGTACCAACCACATAGCCTAGTATTATTTGTTATGATTACACCTGAATGCTGTTTAACTTCAGTTTACTATAAATTTAAAAAGAAAAGAAAACCAATATACATCCAACTGCAAGTACATTAGCTATACTTCCACACAAGAATGAATGTATTTTTCACTTCCAGTATTTCTTTCTTTCTTTCAATTTTATTTCTGATTATAACTGAGTTTTGATTTCCTCTGATTTCAGGGGTTCTACTGTCTTTTCTTTACAATTCAATTAAACTGTTACAACTTAAGAATTTAAATGATTCAATATTTGTAAATTCTATTTAAATCTATTTTGCCCTTCATCATTTATTAATTTAAAAAATTAACTAACCTGAAGAGCATAATGCAGCAACATTGAGGTTGGATGGTCCAGGCTTGGGCTCTAATGGAATACTACTGGGGCCAGGCTTGCTCAAGTCTGCGGGCACATCTGTCTCCATGGGAACAGGTGAAGAAAGGGGATTCTTTTTAGACTGCTTCATGTAGAGGCAGCTAGATTCAGTGTCAGTAGTAGATTCATCCCCTCCTTCATTATCCACATCCATCTTCAGAGTCTGTGCTTGAAGAGGGCGAGAAAACACCATATTAGGGGGAGGTGGAAGTTCTTTGCTAAATGACAAGTCTTGAGGGCCCTCTTCTGCTGGAGGGGGTGGCACAACAGAGGTGTTCACATCCATCGAAGCATCAGGAAGTGGTGGTGGGGTCTCTTCTCCCATCTCACGGAAGAGATGATCGAAGGGATCAAAATTTGTTCGAGATCTGGAATGTAATGGAACTATTAGAATCCATAGAATTAGAAATGGTAATAGGAAATTGTTCAGGAAAAATTACTTTTAAAAATACCATTTTTTTTCTAATTAGTAATGGCTGCTATGTGAAAACGAGATACATAAGGTAAGAACAACACCTCTGTCTCTCTTGAATGAAAGGTTGATCATTGAAATATAATTCATAAACAAGCAGGGACTTGTTTTATTTAGTTGTGACCTGTCTTATTTACTGAAGATTGGGGTTCCATGTTCATAACACATAAATCTTCGGCATATAATTTAATAAGATGAGGTAAAATTGTGGATAACATACCCTGAAAATGTCTCCTTGTTCTGATCTTCGGATCTTCCAAGACCACTGGTTGATGGTTTTGGCACATTTTCGGTATTAGCCAGATTGTGTCTCTCAGCATCACTATTGGCAATATTAGCAACTGTAGATGGGTGAGCCAAATTGGCACTTGACATGCATGGTCCCATAGGAGCATTTCCAGGAGTCAAGCTATTGGCACTATCTGCTGTGCGCATCGACAACCCCAATCTAGTAGGTAATACTTCTAAAGGATTATATGTGCCTGGAGGACTGGTCCCTGGAACAAATATTTGCAAAACATTTCTCTTATACTTATTGTATTTACCTGAATATAGTTCCCCTTTTTTATGGAGAAAAAAAAATCCAGAGAGAGGAAGAAAAAGCCCTAAAATCCTGGGGAGGGGAGAGAGACTATATTAGGAGTTTAGGACAGGGAAGCTGCTAATTCAAAGTTTCGTGGGTGATAACAAGTTAAGCGAATACAAGCCGTATATGTAACGTTACACAAAGAACATTGATTGATGAAGGCGGGATTTTATGCTCATTCGAAATAGAAACCGAACTGGTTCACGTTGTCTAGGAATTACTGACTGCCGTCACCGTGCCAATAGTGACACACGTTTTTTTCGAGAGACGGGGATCTTCTTTGAAACAATGAAAAGTTGGGCGATCAATGATGTTTCGACGCTAACATCAAACTGCGACTTCTAAATAATGCTCAGACACACAGAAATAAAGCAGTGGCATTAGAATTCGAAGTAGAGCCAAAGTCTGTGTGTGTCTGGCGATGTCAAGAGAAGTTGAACTGCATTAGTTAGCTTTTCAAATACTTTTGATTATACTTATCAGAGTCAACCATTTCACATGGAATTTTGAATGAGCATTTCAGAAAGACTTTTTAGAAAATTGATTTTACTCAACTTCATTTTTTCTTCTTCTAAATTTTGCCTCCTAAAATAAGAGGGGGGACTATATTTGGGTAAATACGGTAAGACAAAGTCTTTGGAATGTTGGAGAAAAATGTTTCATTTTCGTGCCAGTTAAAATTTACAGGTGAAATCCTGAGCATTATAACATGCAGACTAATAATAATAATAATTTAACCATGATTCAGTAAATTATACAAATATTGAATGCTTTACAATATTTATTATACAACAAGGGATTTAATTAGGTACTAAACATAGATAATATTTAAAAAGAGTTAATATATATTAGCTTTATCTTTCTTTATGTTGCATTACTATTACTCAGTTATTATAAAATACTGAATGAATAACAATTAAACCACTAAAGACGCTCATCTGAAAAGTCCTAAAAAATGTGTGATGTACAGTGAAACCCCATTGAAATTTTTCTCTTATAAGCATGAACTCCTAGAAATGGGAATTGGATTATCATCAAGTTGAACCCGACTCAATATTGAATTAGATTGGTTGTAAAATATCCCAGAACTCATTTCAATTGCATCAAAAGATACAAAGACTCAATTATGCAGAGTCTCCGTAAGCCCATTTTCTGTTGTGATCAAAGCACAGATGTTGGGTTGGATTTTGGGATTAATTGTATCTTTTTTCCACATTATCTTGCCTACCATGGAACACAAGTTTGGCACCATTGCTCACAATGTAATACCATTCTTCTCTGCTTCTCTAAATATTCAAATTAAAACCAAAGGAAAATCATTTCCACATAAATGACATTTCTTTCAAAAAAAAAAAGTTATACAACAATTAGAGAAATGAAATTTGTCTTGATGGAAAAAGATGAAAATGAGGCCCCTATTAACACACTCCAGCAAATACATAGTTTGGTGAAAATTATTCTCAGGAAATGTAAAGTTGCCATGATAAAAATATAAAAAAAACTTAGTGTTTATCACAGCCGTAAGCATTCCTAATCATTCATTCTCTGGACCTTAGATATTGTACACTATAAGCAGGAATCTCTTACAAGTGACCTCTATAACCAGGTTCCACTGTGTTTAAGAGTATTTATAGCAATAATAGAAGTTTTAACATACATAATTCAACAATAGGGAAATTGGGAAAATTAAATCTTTTCTTCTCATCCTCATTTCTTTCTAAAGCTCATTTCACACAATGCATTTTGTGCTCCAATATTGCACACTGTGCTGTGTTGTCAGCCAAGGACAGTAACTAACATCTTTGCTGTACATTCTGGTGTGAAATATTTGAGAAATGGCACGTGTTCTACTTTTCGAACATTTTTGAATGCAGATTTGGAACACCAACCAATAAAAACCCTGTGTCACATGCCTGATTGTAACTGTCACACAGTTCAAAATCAGACTAATATAGCACTTAGCAAAACATTGTCTTTTTATTCTTGCAAAATTAAAATAAATTCCATTTATTTTAAAGAAGGAATTGTAGATTTTACAATTCCAGTTGGAAGAAAGTACATCATTGGTTTCCTAATTACTACACAATATTTAATTTTATTAAAAGTAACTTCAATTAAGAAATGTAGGATCAAAATTTAAAACACCTTAGCGAGGGAAATATTTGCAACAAAGTGTCTAGTTTTATCAGTGAAAATATTTAAGTGATAATAAACGACAAAACCAAACATGTGTTAAGTTGTTATAAAATATTTGCTGTAACAAATCATATTTTTTGAGTGATGCAACTCAGTAACATAAATATTATTAAAAAAATATTCACGAAAGGAAGCAATCAATAAATAAAATCACTTCATATCAAAAATATTACAACTACAAGTATTATTACAAAGTGAAAAATTGTGCCTGAAGTATGTTGTTATATGAGCTCCACTATAACATATCAAATTAACATAGTAATAACACCAAACAACTCACAACCTATGTTTTTTTTTATTACACTTGTTAATTGGTCTTAATCTTCCAGGTAACATATCAGCACTAATTGCAAAATGTCTGCAACAACCTCCACAATAACCATGGTCATTTTCCAGAACAGTCAATACATGTGCATTGAATCATCAAAACAGTGGCGGTAAAATGCACCATTTGAAGTGAAAGCTGCTGAACAAATATCGCATCTGTCTTAACCACAGATACTGAAGCAAAAATTGCATGCAATATAGATGCACAAAATGCATCCATGTGAGTGAGTTTATACGTACTTACTAGGAAGAGAGCAGAGAAATCTGTACTGAAGTAATAAAACAAAAAATTTAACAAACATAATTTGGGCTTTAAATTTTTGGCTCATGGAAGAGACACAAATTTAGATTTACAGCATTATAAAAACATAAGAACACACTAAATTTCAACAAAGGGGTAAATTCTTTTATCATGCGATTCTGTATCATGAAAGACATTACCAGAGCAACTATTTGTAAAAATAATACATGCAATGACTTGGAATATTATATCCTTGCCTTTGAAACATGAAATCTTCGACACATAAAAGGAATCTCATAATATTTACTATTTTGCCAATATTGCATTGGGGAGTGGAAGGGATCTTTTCAGTACAGATAAAATTTGCCAAAACACCAAGCAGAGAGAAAGAATTCTTCTAAATAATTCATTGAGAGTTTATTTTTTATTTCAGCACAAAAAAAAATTACCTGAAGCAGGAACTGTAATGGGCTGTTTAGGCATTCCAAATAATTCCTCACGCCTGGCATTTGGCTGCAGGAGATGCGGTTGATCAGCAAGGGGAAGAGCTTCAGCCATTGAGGTATCGAAAGGATCAGGAGGAGGACAACCAAGACACAAAGTTGATTCAGATCTCTGCAAAAACGGATGCTTTCGCCCCTTGCCAGTTCCACTAGAAGCAGTTCCATTACTATTTAAACCACCAGATGATGTTCCCCCTGATCCACCTGATGCTCCTAAGGGATTACCAGATACAGCAGATCCCCTTACAGGTTCTTGCTCATCAACAGAATCAGTCTCAACAACTGTGGGACACTGCGACAAATCATCATCTGCTTCATCATTGTCATTTTCATCCTGCATAGATACAAAGAAATAGATGAAACCCTCAGAAATAGTGTCTTACTTTTAAAAAATTTGAAACATGATTTGTCTTACTTAAAAAAATACACTTGAAACATGATTAAGGTTATAGTATAATTTCTTATTAACAAGGATACAACTTTGTAAATATTGCTAAATGGGAAAAATTTGTAATAATAGAAAAACACTTTGAAGACTTCACAGGAGATTGACTCCTTTCTGAAAAACTATCATTCAGATACACACACATTATATAAGATATCAATTGGATTCAAACTATAATGAACATGTCTCACCTAGCCATTGGTATCAAGATGTTCACAATTACTATTTAATTTACACCTGACACTATACCAAACCAAAATTAGGAAATCATCAAAAGTTCACCCCATAATAAAGAATTTGGATTATGAATGACATAATTTTGTTAATGCCAGGGAGGTACTTGAAACCTGGCATGGGCAAGCCCCAAAGAGCATTTGGAGATGAAACTCACCAGGAAATTTCTTAGGTCAAAGCCTCAGACGGGCAACAGGGAACCACCCCAAGCACGTGGAGTCAACAACATTAAATACAATAAAATGAAAACCAACCAAAAAACTACTTTTTTAAATTTTGTTTCATATATTTACAAAAATTATGTTAATTTAAGATTTCTATACTTGAAATTAAAAAAATTGTAATAAATAACATTTACAATACTACACCTTATACCACATACCTCTATGAAGAGAGCAATATTCTAACAACTATATAAATTAATAATTAAACATATCTAATTATTTATTTTACTAATTATTTATTTTACTCAAAATTATAATAAATAAAAAATTCGTATTAAAAATAATTGGTATACAATAGAAAAACAAGAATTGTATAAAAAAACTAGGTATACTAGTATTTGACAAGCGATTCTTTTAAAAAGTTGAACATATAAGAGTGGTAGGTTGACAAATTTGTATTTTGTTTGGAACTGACACATCTAAAATCACAGAAACCAGAACCAAAACTGAAGAATTTTGGAACCCACATATCCCTAAAAAAACAAAATATTTAAAAATACACAGTAAAAACATTTTATTGACATACCATATATGTACATTTTATAACTATACACATGTAAATAATCTGTATTACTTATAAGTATTTTATACTTAAAGAAAAGGGGAGGGGCTTAATTACCTGGTCATTCCATGCTTCCATAGGTAGCCCATCTCGCAAAACTTCAGTATCAGGAGACTCTGTTCCAGACCTCATATAGTAGATGAGTGCATCAAATACATAAGCGATGTGCTTCAGGGCAGATACATCCAGAATGGGCAAACTATCCAGATGTTCAGCATTATGCGCTCTCATCAGTGACAGACAATAGGAAAGGAACTCCCGTCGTGCAGAATGAGGGTCTGCCGCTACAGACAGCAGAACTGAACGTTATGAGCAACACTTAGGCTATCTGTTTTTAATATAGCTTGCTTTGAATACTTATAATTTTCAGAAAATAATGCACAAATAGGTTACAATTGAATATATATTTTTATTCATAACAAATTTAGAATCCTGTTTAAAATGGTAAAAGTTAAACATACAACATACAAACACACACACATGTGCATGCACCCGCACAAACAGATGAATGTTCAAGTATGTATGTATCTGTGTATAAACATACACAAAGATTTTTTATATACAAATAAATAAATAAAATTCAATGTTTTGTTTCATAACACTGTAAATATACAATTATATTACCTTCTCTATCTCGTGCTGTGCGGGGAGCATCAACACCACTAGATGCAAAGCCAACAATCCGAGAACCAGTACTTCCTCCAGCAGTAGTTGAAGGAACAGTACGATGACCACCAGAACCAGAGGCAGCTCTGGCAGTGCCACTAGATCCAGATGCAGCACCAGAGCTACTAGCTCCACCACCTCCACCCAACACAGACAGAGAGAGAGCTGCAGAGCCCAGGAGGCCCCCCAGCCCACCAGCAACCCCCAACCCTAGTCCTGCAGCTTGATGAAGAGGATGGCCTGGGTGATTGGGATCAGATGAATGAGTCAATGATGCTCCAAAGCGCAACTGAGCTTCAGTCGAGTCCATGACAGTCAACAGCCAGTCCCAAGTGGGTTTCAAGTGATATTCCAAATAAAGCTGAAAAAATTGCAGAATTGATAAGGAGTGAAAATTCACAACACATTCAATTTATTGTCCTCCATGTGGTCATACACAGTATGTAACTGCTTTTTCGATGATAAATTTATTTATTTATTAACATCTTATGATAAATTATATTGATAATTATTTCTTTACCTCCCAACTTCAACCTGTAGTTAATTTACTATAGTTGGAAAAGTTTCCAGGAATCTTCAACTGAAGAACACTGCACATTTCAATATTCGGTTGAGTTGTAACTGAGAAGAATTAGATTTGAAGATAAATCCCAGCCACTAGTTAGACTAACATTCTCATCAGAAGATGGGAATAAGATCCAAATGCATTTCTGACCATAATGCAAAGTGAATTAAGTAGTGTAATTTTCACATCTTTTTTGGGTTTGATTTACATAAAAGGTGCAAAAATATGTATTTGATAATTTTTGACACAAAAAATGTAAAAAGTTCACAGAAAAAATAATTATTAATTGCAGTAAACTTGTATTTACATTGTCATTAATCTGTCTAATATCAATCCAAATATAATGCGTACTATTACCCCTTAATATTAGGAAGTGGGATGCAAAACATTTTTTGAAAAAGCATGAAATTTGAATTATGGCCAATCAAAATAAGCTGGAAGCTCTGCATGTTAAAATTAATTAGTTAAAATCAATAAATTAATTGAATAATGTTTCACAATAAGAAAACTAGCAGCAGAACAAATTATAAGAAAACTTGCACAAAATTCAAAGTAACAAAAGATTATGTGAAGAAAAAATTCTTTTTAAGAGAGTTTCTCATCAATGAAGTGTACAAACTTAAAAAACATGTTAATCACTTCTGGCATTCAGAAATAAAATTAATAAGTAAATGTTTATTTCAAGAACAATTGTATCTTTGCTTAGTCCATTTCTGTCTTTGGTCAACCCACTCGAATCATAAGTAATCTATTCATGTATTGGATTGTCATGAATCACACATAGGATGCCTGAACCTGAAAATACTTCAATATGCAAAGGAATATTTTTACTGGTTGCCTTTATATGTGTATTTAAGCTAGTTTATGAGTTCACAACACCCTAAAAGGGTCTAACAAATTGGAGTGCTTGCCAATTTAAAAATAATATTTTACGGAGTTTTTTGCTATGTAAAAAACTCCCCATATGACCGCGTTTCTGGATATCATTGGTAAAATAACTGTAAATAAATTGTTGAAAAAGCAGTTACAAGCGGCATATGACCTTGTCGAGGATAATATATTAATTTACTTTCCGGAAGCAAGTAAGGGCCCATCCCATCAATTATGGTCAAGGGCCCTAAGGCAGAGGCAGATTTAATATTCCAGCATACTCCTAAGATAAAAGTATTTAATAAAACAAAAAAAATATTTCACAAGTAATTATTATTATTATTATTAAACTATAAATTATTCAGAAAATATTATTTATATATCTATTTTATT
Source organism: Laupala kohalensis (assembly GCA_002313205.1). Classification (NCBI taxonomy): domain Eukaryota; kingdom Metazoa; phylum Arthropoda; class Insecta; order Orthoptera; family Trigonidiidae; genus Laupala; species Laupala kohalensis. The sequence goes on along the minus strand of NNCF01132244.1, from coordinate 65,209 downwards.
GATATAGCAGCTCAATATTTATTTTTATTTTGGTTGTAGTCATGTTGAAACCATGTCTTCGGTAACCTTTCACGTGCGGATATACTTGGAAATATAAGCAGCATGGTCCTAAGTTACCAAAGACTTATTTACAGACTCACTTGTCAATATTGCATTTGGTAAAAACTATTCAGTGAAACTTGAAATATGATGGGATGCTGTCTTTCTAGAGGTTCATTAATGAAGTATTTATAGAAATTCTAGTGTTAATGAGATGATGACTTTTTCACATTATCTAATATATTCTTACAATGAAAATGGATTTCTTTGAACTCTCATGGAAAATTCAATGAATCCTTCAGCTCATAAGGAGACAAATAAAATTTAAGAGTAATCTTCCCAGTCCAGAAAGGTTACAAATTCTTACCTGTAAATTAATTGATTCTTGATAAGAGATATCTAGTGTTCGAGGTAATGCAGGAGCTAATGCATGGTAATCTTGCAACATAGTCAGTAAATCAGCAATCTGTCTGACAACAATCCCAAAGGCCCGCGCCAAACAACTAGCAGTTGTTGCCATTGTCACAGGCTCTTGGCTCGCTGCCGCAGCAGCCACAGCAGCAGTTGCTGTAGTAGATCGCCGTAATGAAGAAGGATCGATGAACACTAAGCTACTGCTACCTGCAACACGTACACCTACACCCACTCTCAACAAGTTAGTAAATGCAATTGGTTGGTTAGGAGCCCATGAGCAATAATCCAGAATGCTTGAAAGATAACAGCATACAGTCTACTTATACCAAAATTAACAATTCTTCACAAGTAAATATTCAAATTTTGTTCCCAGGAAATAATAAAATATCATGAATGAGCCACAAACACATTTTTATAAATCCAAGAATCGCCAACACATTTTGATTCAAAATGCAAGCAAATGCGACATGCATCATCCATATTATCAGAAGCAAATCTTGTCTTGGAATTAATAACTGTTCATACTGCATCCGAAAGAATTGAACACATTTCATCAAGTAAAATTACGAATAAGTAGATATGCTGAATTTTCAAGAGCCTAGTTTGCATGAGCTATTTAAGAGTATTTGTACAGTAGAAATTTGCTTTCACAACCTTNAGTTTGCATGAGCTATTTAAGAGTATTTGTACAGTAGAAATTTGCTTTCACAACCTTGGAATTTACATTTCCATCATTTACACCACATTTCTGGAGTTCCTTTAATTTTCATCATGTATATAGCACAATTTTCCCCTTGCATTTGCAATTTAAATTCCTTCCTGATTTGCATTATTTTAAAGCATGTGAAAGCATTTCTCAATGCCGCAGAGATTGCCCTCAAATCTTGCAGTAAATGATTGAACCAATCTCATTAATTATTTTAAATCATCTAATGCAACTATGTAATGTATTTAATACTTTTAATAAATAATAGAGAAAAAAAACATAAGAGTAGATCCAGTAGTATGATCACCTGTACTGATTATAACTATGGATTACTGATGTAACCAGGTGCATCACTTACATTCTAAAACTAAAATTACACACACTANAAAAACTTGAAAAAAAAAAAAAAAAAAAAAAAAGAAAGCAGAGAGAGATTTTGTTTTATGTACCCAAGCACTTAAATTTTAAGCCCTCCATAGCATGTATTGCTGCAAATTTCATCACCACAACATCCAAGAATGAACTTGAGAAAAATTACAAGAATCATTAGAAGTAAGAAGAAAAACTAAAACCTCCAATGACACAGAAAGCCATTACAAATAGTTTTCTTTTTTTGTGGGGTTTTAGGACTCGTCAACATCAAGGTCATTAGAGCCCTTACAAATAGTTCATACCCATAGTTTGGAACATGGCAATGATTGAATTGATTACTCCTGACAACCAAACATTCATAGTACTCCAAATTATAAAATAATTTCACTATTTCCAAATAATATTCAGAGCTATATATATGGACACAGGTTACAGGTGCTTTTGTATATATATGGACAAACAAAAAAACAAATAGAATCATACCTCCTGCACGTGCTCCAGTTTCTCGGGTGCGGATAGCCCACTGCATAGATTGGGGAGCTAAGTTACTTCGATGACCATGGCCTGTCGTAGATCTGAGCCCAAGAACAATTTCAAAATTAATTCACAAAAATAAAAAATCAGATAATTTTTTACTTGAAGAATGATTTTTTCCAACATTTCTTTTTACTTCTACCCATTAATTCCACAGATACTTACCCTCTGCGCTCCAACTGCTCTTCAGCGAGAGTGAAATCCTCTGTGTCATGATCATCAGATTCCCCAGCCTCCGACTCATCATCCTCCTGTTGGCTCGAATCAGCAGAGTCATCCTCTGGGAACAGCAGCAGGGATGCGATACCTAGACATTGACATTTACTTCAAAACTTCACCACAGCTGTACTAACAAGTGCTGACCCCAGCTGAAACACAGCTTCGGTCTCCTACTCCAAGGAATACATGGGAATTAAAATACAAAATATAATGTAAAGTTACATTTACTAAGTAAAAAATCAATAAAATAGGATAAAAATAAATTGGGTAACAAAAATTACCAAATAAAAGAATAAAAATTAAAAGACTACTGAACTGGTACTAAGGAGAAGGATACGATGCTCAATTTCACAGTTGGTGCTTTTCTTGAAGGGAGATATTAGGCAAGACCTCACCTGTGTCAGAACCTGCAGTAGCCCCTGTCTGTACACTGCGTTGTGCTGATGCTGCATCTTGATTGCTATGGTTGTCATCTGAATCGCTTTCCGTCTCAGCTAACAAGTCCAGCTCATTATCAGATTCTGCATCAGCCTGAGGATCTTCACCAGGACCACCCACTCCCCCCACTAACTCTCCCACTTCTCCCATGGCTTCTCCGTTGTCCACACGACCTGAACCCCCAACTGAACCTCTAGGGGGAGGATCAGCATTATCTTCTTGTTCACTGCCTTCCATATCCGCATCCTCTGGAGCCAGACCTACAATGAATTGTTTTTTTAAATCTCAGGCATAAAATTTGACAACGTACAGAAAATAAAAAGGACTGCATAGGTCTCATTCCTAGGAACCAGAAAAAAATTGCAATTTTCAGTGAAAAATTCAGAATATCTGCAAAATTAGGAATGCAAATAACATGCTAAAAGGGGTAGTAACAGGAAGAAATAGTGGAAATTGAGAAAAGTCATCTTAAAATGTGTAAAAACAAATATTAGAATAGATTAAATGCTCTCACCACACATTTTTTACTTTAAACGTAATAATGTACAAGTGAGAATTAATCAAACAGAGCCATGGGCAGAAGAACGCAGTTGTGCATTTCATTTCTCGTGTTTTGTCAATAGACACAATGAATTACACTCTCAGTGGAATCAGTAGTATTGAGTGGTATAAATATATTGGTAGAAATATATAAATTATGGCATTGATTCTGGGTTGCTGGCTGGTTTTTTGTAACAAAAAAATGTATATTGAGAAAAATGCTTCTCACTTCCCAAACTCTTGAATAGGTAAGAGAGTTAACCAGCCAGCAACCCAGAATCAATGCCATAATTTTTTTGTAACAAAAAAATGAACTTAAAGGAAGATAATGCTTAATTTTTTTGTAGTATGACATATGGTAAATGTTGAAATGTTGATAAGCTTTCAATAAGCAGAAACGGTAAATAAAAATGCATTTAACACTTTTTTAACTTTTGATTGCTTCTGGGTTAATTATTATTTTCACATTTGAAAAGAAGAAGAAAAGTCATTAAACAGATTTTATGTTTTTAAATGCTTGGATATGTTTAAAAAACTTATTGGTTTATTATACTTATTTGTCTATACTGTGAACTGGAACTAATATGTACTCTATTAATATATAATTAAATAATAAACACTGATATTATAAAAATAGATACTAATATATAAAAAAATTACATGGTTCCTACTCATTACCAATAACAAAGCACTGTCTCTTGTACAAGAATTTTGAAATGACTTTCAAAAACCAAGAAATTTGAAAAGAAATTGCAAGTTGGAAAACAAAAGACTTGTGCAAGTTTCAAAGCAGAACTATTTTTTGGTAGTGTCTCAACTGAAGGTAAAAAAAAAGTGTAAAGGAATCAAAGATAGTCAAAAATTTGAACACACTTGTTACACCAATTAAACCAATCTGCTTTTATATTGAATAACAGATAAAATCAGTTTATGACATATCATCTACATAGGGGCATAATGCAATAGTAGACCCAGATCCTGAGGAAATACATTTAGAAACAATGGATTTATTTCCCAAATAGGAGAGATCCACTCAGATTCTCACTTTAAGTAGACAAAATATTTTTCCCCATAACAAATTCCATCACACTTGTAAGACAACCCAAGAAATTTCTGTGAAGTTTCATCTAATAGACATGTTCACACAAGCATCCAATTATGTCCACTTAGCGAAATATGCAGCATACAAGAAATATCAAATTTCATGGAAAATTCATTGTCTCTTATAAGTCGTTCGAAAATTGGACTCACATTCCCGTGTATGCTGCACTCCAGTATGTAAGTAGTGGTTGTTTGATTCCAAGCATTGTCAATCAGTGACAAATTTAATATAATTAAAGAAGCCATGAAATAGAAGAGTCATTTTGATTTGTCGTGCAACAATTGAACATTTTCATATCCACACTGGAGTGCGACATGAATAACTACAAAAAAAAACAGTGTTTGTATGATTTATGGACACCTATATTCAGCGATGTTAGGTTACCAATTCCCGGCAATTCTATTTCAGGGAAATCTGTTCTAGAGAGAAGTTAGAGGTGATGGTAGCAGCAGAACTCTCAAAAGGATATATGAAAAAATTGTTAGGATTCTACAGTCTTCGGACAGCATTTTTAACCCATTGTTGTCTGAATTTTCTTAGAATTTTTGCGACCGCTGGGGCTGAATGTTTTTCATTGCCCCAGTAGTGCATTCAATGACAATTTCTCAAGCTAGCTAAATTTGTGTTAATTTTTATTTTGACATTTTAAAATATTTGTAATAGAATTAAGAAATAGAAATAGAATTTACCTGTGTTTTGTCGAAAATAAAATATTGATTTTTTAAATGAATTTTTTAAATGATGTTCTTGGTGTCCTTTTCAGATTTGTCTCAACCTTCGCTACTTTCACTATAAGTATACTCAAAATCACTCATGTCTACATTGTGCAATTCCTCATCACTGTTATCACCCACTCCGCAAACTCACTAGATCCAACAAACATTTTATTCCTAAACGCCTTGACTCCACCATGATCACGTTCTTCAAAAACACACTACAACCATTCTACTCAAATATCAATATAAAATAAAATGTTGGTGGAGAACCATCAAAATTTAACTATGAACTTCTGAAAGATACAAAGAATTAGTAGAAAAAAAGACATGAATGATATCTAGTAACTATGTCAAAATCTGACCTCAAAGTTAAGGAGGGCACTGTCAGTCTTTTGTCATGAATGGGATAATACAGACAAAACAGATTTATTTTTTTCTATGTTTCATGATTATGGAAAGTCAGCCAGTCTAGCTAATAGTGCTCTTATGCCTTTTAATAATTAAAATATATGCAGAGGTATTTAGGAACCATTCCATTTCCTACATCCGAGAGTTCCAGCTTATACGAGAAAAATTTTCATTTCCCTTGGTCTCTCTTTTAAGAATGTTTCATTGTATAATAATTAGCTATAAAACGTGTTGAAGTATCTTTAAAAAAATATTTAAAAATCCAACAAGTATAATTGTTTGTAAATTGCATTGCATTACTCTTAAGAACAAGTCAGTCCTAGTTCAAGTAAATTGAAATATTTTATTGGTTCAATGAACTTTGTTTTCTGTTGCGTTTCTTGTCTGGTAATACATTCAGCTAATAATTAATAGTGATGCAATAAGTATTTGTAAAATGCAAAGAAATTTTCCAATAAAAATGATTTGGAGGTAATTTTTTTTACAATAAATGAATAAATATCTTTTTATCTATTATTATTAATATTATTATTTAACTATATTTTTTAAATGTTCTGTTATTAGCAGCATATCTTATATCTCTGGATCTGTATTAATGAAGTTATTCTGGATTCAACAATTCACAAAAGAAAAAAGAATAAATATAAATGAGATATTACCATCCAGAGCAGCATCTGCATCTTCTAATTCCATAGCTACAGCTGCCCGAACTGCTCGAACCACATTGGGAGTTAGGCCAAGAGGTCTTGATGCTTCCCCACTTCTGCTCCCTGCAGCCAGAGTTCCTGCCAAGGGTCGACCAGTTCCTAGTACGCCTGAATGAGGTGCAAGCGGCTCAACAGAAAACAACTCCTCGGAGCCCTGTGAGCACAAAAGAACATTGAATTTCTGCAGAATCTCCTCATGTAAATACCACATTTCACATTATTTCCATCACTTTTTTGAACGAAAAGTTTGTCTTAAAATAGGGGAGCTGATGATTCACAGAGAATTAAGATTGCATGTTCTGTTAGTCTAGTGTTTTTTGTATAAAATTTAATTCTTGAAATGGTATTTTCTTGAATACCTTTCCCCACAAAGATTTAGGCCTATAAAAATAGCTGAAACACGATTTCATTTCAAGTATAATTTGATTAAAGGCAGGTTAAGAATTTAACATTTTTGGCACATTAAATTGAGTTCACTTCAAGCACTATTTTGTAACATAAGAAGCATACTGAGAGCATAATTCCAAATTTGGCAGCATAATCAGCATTCCTCACAAGCATAATTTTTCTGCCATAGGCTGTAGCAGATGTAGATGCAAGTTTATTTTCATATTTATTTATAATTACTATTTTAAGTTTACAATGAAATTACTTTTACACACCATATTCCCAAAATGAAATAAAAACTTATGCTTAAATATTTACATAACAGTAGAGACAAGTGTAATAAACTAATTTTCCCTTAAAATGTTTTTTTTTATCTACGAGTAGATTATTATAATCACTAATACAAGAGGTTATTTTAATTTCTTATGGTTCAAATAACTAGAAATAATGATTTACAACCACTGAATTGAATTGAAAAAACTGTCTCGTAACGAATCACCATTCATCAATATTTTGATGCACTCAATAATTTTATATGCCATCAGTCCTGGAAAAGGAACGGATTTTATACTTCTGGTTCTCGATTCTGTCAAAAACTGATGAAACCAAGCTGACCCACCCCTACTTAGCATAATACGTGGAAGGGAAGAAATATTGTAACGTTTCTGAGACCCACATATATCATATTGCCAGTTGAGCAATGATTTCAAGATGAAATTTAATGGAGTGCAGTTGAGTCTGAGAAGTGCTTTTCATGTAAGGGAATCAACTCAATTAAGAGCCTCTCCTCAAAAACTGCTTTTGGATCCTGTGGTAAGTAATGTATTCGCACACAAAATTTTATTTTTAGCGTAAGAATATTTTATGATTTACCAAGGGAAAAATATCAGGCAGAAATCCATTTAGCAGAAAGGTTTCTCGGTGAAGTCTGAAATAACGATAATAGAAAACTCAGCAAATTTGTCAAATGCAGTTGCGCAAATAATACAAGAAATTTTTTTTCCAACAATTGCAGCAAACTTACATTCAAGAAATATTCTAGTTATATTCATATGTATTTCAGCTGATCAAATTAACAATAAAATATCCAATTTTTCATGAAATAATAGAAGAAAATATAGCATTGTCAAAAGTAGAATGTAAATTAAAAATTATTATTAAACTGAAATTGTTTAGATTGCTAAAATATTGTTAATACGCACACAATAAATAATGTATTTTATGAGCTTTTTCTTCAGAAAAAGTGAAAATGTGAAGTTGCACTTTGTGCAACACACGGCCATAACAATAATAAAAATGGGAGCAACCGCTAGAGGGTTGAAGTAAAACTAATGAATAGAGAGAAAGGAAAAAAGATACAAAAATTAATCCATCATTTTTTATGTTCCCCCTTAACTTAAAATTTGCCAAGTGATATTAAGCCAGATAATATACGAACAATGCATTTTAACATTTCAAGATACTGGAATTGTAAGCAATCTCCTGAACCTTGAAATTACATAAATAACTCACATTTATAACGTCAATTGTAGAACTGGCAAGAGTGAAGGGGGCAGTAGGTCGAGCTACACCTAAACGGACAGGAGCAATAAGAGAATCTGCAGTTTCACAAAGTTCCTCAACTGCTAATTTGATAAGAGCCTGGAAAACTCTCTTGCACTTCACTAAAGGCTGGGACATGCTATTCAATCTGAAATACAAAAATTAAAATAATCAATATTACAGCAACAAGTGGCACCCTAATGTGATTCCTATTGCAAGCATACCCTCTTCGTTTTGTTGTGTTGGGAGCCATTTCAATACTGAATATGACAAATATTCTTGCTACAGATCGTACAAATCTACGAGCCACTAATTTTGCATCTGCCTGCCGACCAGGCACTGTATCATTCTGAAGTTCTCGTATAAGAGTTGTCAGCAAAGTATCCAGCATCTGAAATATTACATAAATTTTTGTAGAAACACACGAACAACAAATCGCATGTAACTTTCATAAAATAAAACGTAGCTCACCTCTGCGCTACACTTCACAAGGAGACAATAAGTAAATTTGTCTAGCATTGTAGTTCCACTCTGACTTTGCAAGTAGGCTTGATCCTCATAAATTGGCTGCGGATCAACAGCTCCTTCTTTCACACCTGAAATTTGATTGATATGAATTACAGCAAAATACACTTCAATTATTATAACTAAAAATTCTTTATACACTTAAACACAACTGGCTTACCCGACATTATCATGCACCTGACCGCAGACCAATCATTCAACAACCTCTCTAAAGCACGTCTGCTAAATCTTGGAGGCTCCAAATCATGGTCAGGCATATCTGGTTCTGGAAATAATTTAGTTGCAGTAAGTCAAATTTGACTTCAAATAGACGCAACAAGAAACCTATACTTTAAAAATTTCAGACTAATCACCTTCATAAATTGGTTTTTTTAGTCACTTTTCCAAATCACTTTTATAAAAAAAACAAACTATTAATGGTAGAAGGATATGCATAAATGTTTGGTACCTTCATTTCATTAAAAAGTTCACATCAAGTTTTACATGAAATAGTAAATCTACATGGTAAAGAGCACTGACTTCATAAAAATGAGCCGAATTTCTGAGAAATTGAAGAGGAGTTTAATTTTTACCCATGTCTGATTAAATAACTTTAACTTTAAACTTTTTTTCTTGAAAATCCTCTATAGTTGAAATACATAAATCTCAGAGTACCATATTTACCCAAATATAGTTCCCCCTATTTTAGGAACAAAATTTAGAGAGAGAGAAAAGAAAAAAGTTGAGTTCAAAGTTCAGTTATGTATTGAAAATACATGGACTAAAATAGAAAGTAAAATGAATGAATACTTTATTAAAATTAATGAGTGGTTTATTAGTAATAAGTTAACTATTAATGTATGTATGAGCTAAGGAACCATATTCTGGAAACGATCGAGTCAAAAGTTAAAAACCACCAACCTCAGTCGTGTTAGAACACACTAACTTGGGATTAGTAGACCAACGCGGTCTCCACTACATCACTGAGGCCGGCAGCAAAGTTAAAGCAAAAATCGGTCTGATACCACCGACAGTGGAATATATGTGCTAAGATTGTAAAGTAGAAATTCCCGATGAGCAGAAGAGGCTGGGATAATAACTCAACTATTCCAATGCAGATGGCGTACTGTATACTGAATTGATGAGTATATGATATCTGTACTGTAGGCTATCCAAATGAAGTTGTACCCGGTTACAGAACGTGGAAATATGATTTTCGTGTATGGGCAAGCAAATGGAAGCAGCAGGGAAGCTTGAAGGTTGTACAGGGCCAAATATCCACATAGGAGACATATGGCTCACACCATGTTTCCACGACTGTTCCAATGATCAAGTGAAACCGGGCAATTATTACCACAATACAACTGTGGAGGAGGACAAACTAGAAGGACTCCTAACTTGGAAGATGCAGTGCTAGCTCGCATGGATGAGGTGCCTGCAGTCAGAACTCAATTAGTTGCAGGCGAAATAAATATTTCGCACAGTAGTGTGGCAAGTATTAAGTGAAACGCAGATACTCCCTACCATCCACAGAAAGTGCATGATTTTGAGTCCTACTGACTTCACACCTCATGTGTTCAGCCAATGAGTCTTGCAGCACCTTGCAGTCGATTGTCACTTTCCTGTGTATGTACTTCTCACAGATGAAGCCTGTTTCACCAGAGACATAATGTTAAATAGTCATAATAGTCATGTTCGGGTTGATGAGAATCCCCATGCAACAGTTGTGAAGAGTTGTGAGCACCTGGATCAGACATTCCCTGCAAAGTGGATAGGAAGAGGAGGTCCTGTTTCATGGCCAGCTCGTTCACCTGATCTCATTTGTTGTAAATGTAGCAGTTTGTGAAACTTGTGCAGTGAACGGAATTAAATGAGTAGAACTTTTGACTCATATGTTTTCGGAATAGGGTTCCTTATCTCAAATTGATACATTTGTCCTCTTCCATCAGCCCTGAAAGTTTGTAACATCATGGATACACTCTGTATGTAAAAAACTAAGGTCTTGAAACCATATATAATGGGTATGTTTATAATATATTAAATTATGGACTAATAATTTGGGGTGGTGTTTATCCCACCATCATAAAGTATTTGTATGCTCTACAGCAGAAATTTATTGATTTGCTGAAATTTGATGAAATACCAAATATTGAACTATTGTATAGAACTAAATGTGTTTTGCACCACTATCAAGCGTTACGTACACAATTTTCTACATCTACAAGTAAAACTAGAAATCAGTCAATACCACTGCCTTTGTATAAAAAGACTAGCTCAAAAAATAGTGTATTCACAGCTATAACTTTTTAATAAATTACCAAATGAATTGAAAGAACTATAAGTTTCAAACAAACGCATAATGAATTTTTTTTTTTTTTTGAATGTCTCAAGCAAATTTAATTATGATATAGTATCTTTTATAATTAGTTATTAAGGAAAATATGTTAAGATCCTTTTCCTTCATTTTTCTTCTTTTTATATTTTCTTATTTATTTTTTCTTCTTCTCTTTTTTCCCCACTGGGGATATTAGCGCTTGGGTACAGTAAAGGTATGCCCCTCTCCCTCCCTTCCAAGTATTAGTTGCTATGTATCTCTCTTAAGGGAGAATGTCATGTAAAAATCGAAGTCTTTCTGAAGGGAAATACTCATTCAAGATTCCTTGTGAAATGGTTGACTTTGGTTAGTATAATCATAAGAAATTTAAAATGAAAAGCTAACTGGTGCCATTCATTTTCGCCCCCTAGACATCTCCAGATTCCAATGGAGTTACGCTCTACATCGAATTCTTGTGTCGCTGCTACATTGTCATGTGCCTTAGCATATGACATAATTTAGAACTCGCAGTTTGAAGTTAGCATTGAAGGATCTTCAATTGCCCAACTTTCATTGTGTCGAAGTTCCCTGTCTCTCGACAAAATCGCATATCAGTCAGCAATCGGTCATTCCAAGACAACGTGGACCAGTTCGGTTCCGCCTTCGAATGATCGATCCTGTAATAGTTGATCTATGATCCTTGTTCTTTGTGTTACATTACGTATACAGCTTGTTTGATTAACTCGTTTACACCCACGAAACTTTGAATTAGTGGTTTTCCCACCCTAAACTCTGAATATAGTCCTTCCTACGGATTTTTGGGTAATTTTTTTGTAAAAGAAGTGGGGACTATATTAGAGTAGATATGAAAGTTAGATGAGATTCACTTTTATTTATCTTACCGACATCTGATGATGGTGTCTTCCTACTGGAGGCAGATGCACTCCGAGGACGAGATGCTCGATACTGTCTTTGTTCTACACATTGTCTCCCAACAGTTTGGACAAGAAAGAGTAGAATACTTTCACCTCTAAAACAAAAGTTTAACAATTTGTGAAATTCATTCGAAAAGAGATGTCGCACACAAATCTTATGAAAAGTAGCAGCAATAATTATTAGTACAAACAACATACCGTCTATTAGGTTGAGTTACTAAATCTGTTTCCGTAACGAGGCGACATAACAGATCATAACGAGCACTCTGCTGTCCCATGATGAGAGCCTTACACTTGCACTTCTCCCAGCAATCACAATATGCTGTGGGGGAGGTTCGTTTTAATTTACAGTCATGGCCTTTATGACACACCTTTGCACATTCTGTGCAGCAACACAAAGAGCCAGTCAATCCACATGTCCGACATTCAAAAATGTCCTAAAAAATGAAGAAAGAAATGATTACATATTTTATGGAATTTATTTAATTCACTGGGCTAAAAGTCAGCAAATATGACACACCCAAATTGAAAGAGGTGTATTATCAAGAAACATGTGATATGTAATTTAATTTTAAGGAATGCACAATTCTACACACTAATACAGATCACATGCATGAAATCACAAAATTTGTAATAATTCAGTAAAATAATTTAATTTAATATTGTAAGGGATTCTTCAATGAAGTCTTCACATGATAAATTAAGGTATATTTTTGTTTTTTTTCTTCATTGAATTAGTTCATTCCTTTTGATGGGGATCATGTTTTCAGGGGACCTTCAATCACACAAAAATTTTACTTTAAAAATTAAAATCCTGACAAGTGAATGTAGAATAATCAACAGAGAGAAATTTGATTTGAAAGGACATCCATTGAGATTATCAAGAGAAAAAATTAAAGTCTGCTTGGTTTAAAAGAGGGTTCTCTGAAAAATATGTACCCAAATGAAAGGATTTCTGAAGAGTATGAATTCACAGCCTTCATTTCCACAATATAATTTCATGTGTGTTCATATACCATGTGAGGCAAATTAATACAAATATCTGGGGTAATAAAAAAGTATAAAAATTCATCTTACCTGATTTATATGCTCAGCTCCTGTCCATGTGAAACTACAGGTGTCATTGCAACATACAACATGAAGAGGAGAATCATCAGGGCTAGACCCAGAAGGATACACCATTCCAGCAACTACAGTTTTTCGAGTACTCTCGTCTTTACCAGCTATTCTTTGAATAGTATCCAAAAGTAAAATAGCAGCAGGGTATGCTCGTGATGAAACAGCTAGCATAAATGGTGTCTGTCCTTGAGCATCCCTAGAAATAAGTGTTTTTTCTTAATAAATTCAAAGTTTTAAAGAATATTGTTTTAAAATTTCTATTCTAATACATAATAGTTAAAACTTAAAAACAGAAAAAATATCATACATTATCACATGTTATACTGTGGCCACATATGGACCTCAAGTATTGAGACAAATAATTTAAATAGTAATTAAACTTTCACTACTTTCACTCACTTCAGTTTCTTTGAATACCAAGTTACATTTTGGAATTATGTAATTTTGCCATAAGGGATGGATTTCTGCAACTTCAAACCACCCAATTTATACCAGGTTACAATTTCAATTTAATAAAATAAATGCAAAGAACTATCTTTAGGATGACCACCACCCGAGAACTTGCTGTCTGTAGGAGGTCCCTGGACCGCCTGTTGAAGGTCACAGTTCTTAATTCTGAATACATTTGCACAGGTCGCAGACATACCATCATTAAACTTAAGCCCCATTCATTTTAATCAATTTCCATTTACAGGTTTGAGAAGTGCTCTATCCCTGAAATGTTGAAATTAAATTACTCTGAAATATTTAGACTAAAAACTGCATTAAACTACCTCAATTAAAATTAGTTGCACTTTTAAAGCTACTCATTGAACTACCCCCCAAAAAATTGTGTAAAAACATTGAAATGTAATTGCACATGCCTACTTTAATGAAAAATTACAACATAATGGGCCATTCAACAGAAACAATCAGGGTGAAAGGGTGTTTTGAACAAATTTCTAGTGTGAAAAACCTTTTTGAAAAATACTCTCGCCATTGCAGATGGTAGAATTAGTGGGTTCTTCAAAAAAAAAACAAGAGTTCAGTATCTACTCCTCCACTTGATAGATGTGGTCATTCAGTTTCTATTAATAAAACTGCAGATGTTAAAATGAAATTTTTTATAAATTATGCCTTTGTACGAATTGTTTTATTCTCTTATTAAGTCACAAACCTGTAAATATTTAGCACCAGATTTAAATTTAAGTATCTCATGTTCTGTTTTTACTGAAAAAGTTCAAAATTCTGCCTCGAGATTCATTTTTAACAAAGAGTTCAATGAAGAGTCTAACTTGAGTTTTCATGTCCCAGTTACCGATTCTTGCAAGTGGTGTGATGCACTTAGGCGCCGTTCACACTCAGACGATATAAGATACACGATGTATCGTAAGCGATATATGATAAGCGACACGCAACAGACAGGTACTTGAAATCTAAAGAGAGGCGATAAAAAATGTTCACACCCATGCGATTGCACAACATATCGTATGTGATATATTGCTCAAAGTACCACTTGTCGGTCTCTTTGGCGATTAGTCGCACGATATTTTGAGCTGTGAGAAAGACGGGAAGAACAGAAGACAGTTCTGTAATTCCTTTCATTAATTTAGTGAAAGCTCATCAGTGCATCTGGAACTATTCCATTGGCGCATACAGTAAGATAGATGTGACGAGTAAATTGTATCAGAAATGAAAGACACAGGTAAATGCATTGTTTATTTATTTATTTATTTATTACGTAAAGACAAGTAAGTAATCAAATTGTTTTATTATTAACTCAATGTGATGAAATTAAGAAGTTAGTATTATTTCAAGTTAACAAATGGTGCTTATAATGATGTACACCCTATAGTTTTATTTTAAATGTTTTATTTGTGTTCCCACCACATTTTCATCAATCAGGTCATTCTAATTTATCGCCCGCTGTCATNTAGATGTGTATAAGAGACAGATACATCGCTTATCTTATATCGCCTTAGTGTGAACGGCGCCTTACTGTTAAATTGAAACCTTGTGACAATGCTTTAGAAAAATTAAGACTTTAACTAGAGCAAAAGCTACATTTACTCAAAGCAAATGCAGCAAGAGAATATTTAAAAAAATGATACTGAATTGAACAGAAATGATGAAGATGTCTGCATAATTTGTTTTGATCATTACCAACCCCTTTAATTAGTACAGGTATTTTGGGCTGTGATGGCCAACTGTGTTCATATTGTCTAGGTCTAACATGAAAAATGATGAGGTGTTTTTGTTTACACAGGATGAAAGTAGTGTGACATGGGCCTCAAAAAATACATTCTCATCTGTGATATTTTCTAAAAAAACAACATCCAAGTGCAAGTCATTATGTATTCTGGCCAATGTGATGGTTTTTTCTTTTTTGTGTGTGGGGTTTTACAGCTCACCGACATGACAATGCGGTGGCCAAAACAGGAAAGGAGACTCTTCTTTCTTTGTTTTCACTCCAGAATACTCTACAGCAAAAATTGTTTGTCGGTGGCCATTCATAAATATCAAGATTGTGGCGAAAGCAAAAAATATACTTCAAAAATATTTTAGTATCTCAAGACTAGGAGCAAGTTATTTTGGCAACTAGAAAAAATATTTAACTTTGAAAAGATATTGAACTTTTACTTCTCTTGAAATCGCCAAATCCACACGGACTTCGGCTCCATTTCAAATTCTCACGCTGATGTTTTATTGCCATGAGCCTGAGCATAATTTAGAACTTGCAGTATGAAATTTGAGTCAAATCATCAACATTTGCCCAACTTTCAATGTGTCCCAGTCTTTCAAGAAAATCATTTGTCACGGCGTCATGGTAGGTACAGAGCCGTCAATTGGACATTCTTAGACAATGTGGGCTAGTTCGGTATCCACTTCGAATGAGCGTCAAATCCCACCATCATTGATTGATGTTCTTTGTGTTACATTACATAGATGGCTTGGGTTCATTTATCTCTTTTTCACCCACAAAACTTTGAATAAGCTGTTTTCCCATCCTAAAATCCAAATATTTTCAGGCCATCCATCAATGTCTGACATAGTTGCACACGAAAAGTTTGGGTGCAATCCCAACAGGCCATGGCACTACGGCCAAAAAAAATGTATTACTAAAAAAATAGATTTGATTGAACTATTGAATCACATACCACCTTTGCAATAAATTTTTTATACCTATTTAAAGACTTTATCAAAATCCATAGATACTATTTTAAATGATTATCTAAATGCAGGTTAAGAATTCGTCTTTTTTTTTTTAATACAAAGGCTCACATCTTTTAAATCAAACTCCATGGTGATATTTTGTGTCTATGGATCTCCCTAGTATTAGATACATTAATCCATTGGGATTTGAAGATAATGACTGTAAAGATCTTGGTTCAATTAAATAATACTAATAAAACAATTAATTGGTTTTATTTTTGGCCTAAACTTTATATATATTTTTTTAACTTTTGCTACATATAAATGTGAAAGTGGCTTAACCCACAAAATTACTTGAAAACAACTTTTTTTTGTTCATAGTTCATTCCAATTATAAGGTAATATGCCAAAAGAAAAAGAAAATCATTTAACATTAAATTTATTCTTCAATTAAAACCATAGTGGATTTTTGAAGTTCATGAAATTATTCACCACCATTTTCTCTCAAGCTTAGGCTACCTTTGCTCTGATGGGTTCAAATATAAGAGGAAACTCTTAACTCATTAATCGACTGGGTAATTTTCTAGGTAAATGAGGTACACTATATAACTACAATACAAAAGTACAATACCAAAGGCCCCCAATTTATGATTCTAAATGGCAGTTGTTGTTTGCAGTAGCTATCTTTCATTGTTAATAAAGCCAACGTAAGTTCACTTATAAGGCCAGATATTTTATACAATCCTGAATATCATTTCTCATACACGTATTTCAGGGATTTTTGTAGATACTAAATAAATATCACGTATTTCACATATAAGATATTCTACTGACACACTTTTCAAAATTGCTGTAAAATAAGGCAATATCAAACAGCAATATATAAAAAGTATATTTGTACAACTCAAATACATTCATAATACATACATTACATCTCGAGAAATAAAATGTAGCAATATAGCAGAAGAATGTCAAAACTTACTTGGCACTAAGCAAAGAAATTAGATGAGGAGACAACACAGTGCTTTCACACAGTAATCGCAGACTCATTAATGCATTGTTTTTACGTTCTGTAGGATCCAAGATACAAGCATTGCTAGGAACTGAGCTTGCACCTGATCCTGAAAAGTAAAAATCTTTTATCTAACACTAAGTTTATTTGAAACAATATTGTGATTATTTATAAGAATGGCCATTACAAAATATCTTGTGACAGTGCAAGTTAAGGCAACACTAAAGAATTCTTACCACTTGCAGATGGCTTGTTAGCTGTACTGGAGCTTCCCAAACCCATTAGACTGTCTTCATCACCTGACGTAGGATCAAAGCTTTCAGGAGGCCAACTGAGAGTAGGAATTGGTTCGTCACCCAAGGGTTGATGTCCACTGCCGCCATCAACAGCCATTTCACGCTCTGTTTAAACAATATTTTCAATTGAAGTTGTTAGTATTAAGAAAATAAAAATGCTTATGAAACTGTATTAAATGTATTTTCAAAAAAGGACTCTAATGACCTTGATGTTGGAAAGCCCTACAGTCCCATTAAAAAAAATATTTTCAAAAAATTTGAATTAATGTTTTTACGTGAACTTACACCAAATTTTGGTTTACACAATGTAGATAGGTCAGATATTGAAATGTTTCAAATGGTTTTAGTATGGAACTAAGAAAAAAACAATGTTGACAATATACTATTTACACTACACAAGCCACCCAGGAGGATCAAAGTACTAAAGAAATGTTTACAAGAATATTAAATATTTCATAAAATGTAAGAAAACATTCATCCAATTTTATTTTGCATACGTTATATTTTTTCCATCTTATTATCTCATACATGTAGTTTATATTATTGTAAGTACATTGTCTTCATGAAATTTGAGAATATTTTTGAAAAATGAAATAAAATCATAACTGGAAAATGCAATGGTAAATAAGAAATTTACAGCATTAGAATAGGTCCAATATGTAAAAAAAAAAAAATCAGTCGCGACCTCATTTATAGATAATATTATATAGAAAGAAAATTTACTGAAGATATAATTGATCTCACATACCAGAAGACCTTACAGGAGCTGTCACTCTTCGCATCATTTCTCGAAGACTTACAGATCGAGATCCCAATGCATTAGTTATGACATTAATTGATTCTAAACCAGAATTGTTACTATTGTTACTTCCTTCTGAAAAAAATTCCAAATTAATTGGAGAAAAAAGTTTAAACAGCACATAAAAGTACTGATAATTAACACATGACAAAGTAGTCCACTGAAAGAAATTTACCATGTTCACCTTCTTTGTTTGAAGTTGGAGCACACATGGTAACACAAGCATGGAACACATTTCGATTCCCATCACAACGTTCATTCAAAATTGCTTGTAATGAAGTATTACCCACAGAAGATACTGAAAATTATTAACAAGTTCGGGAAAATTAGAGCACTAATAGAAATTCACAAAACTTAAGTGACATTAACATGGACGGGGTTAGATATTCCTCCACATACCATCATCATGTTCCAGAGATGCCAAAACTTGTTTTACACCATCCAGATCACATCTTAAAATCCTTGGCATTAACAACTGGTTCTCAATTGCCAACACAAGGAGAGCAACTTGACTTTTTAGGTTACTGGTTCCTCCACTTTGACAAGATGTTGTTCCACCATTGCTTACACCAAGAGAATGCGTACCAGCTCCAACACACCTCACGGGGGGTAAGTCAAGCCAATGAGGGTCACGAATACTATCCACACAATCCTTTGCAAGGGGATAAATTGTACTGTTTCCATCCCTTAACAACAGAACACTTTCACTTGCCTAGAAAGAAGCAGGTAATAACTGATCAAGATGTGCAGTGAATGTAATATCAGTTTCAGAAATGAATGTACAATGAAGCATTCCATTCATAATGTGTTGTATAGAATGCATAGTGATGTATTGTGTAGAATTTTCCATTGAAATAAAGAAAAGGACAAAACTCTGAAACTAAGATGATTCCATTCCAATAATAACATATTTGATTAACCTTGAAGGAATACATAATTACAGTTTATGTGGGAAAAAAAAACATTCAATAACTTTAATTTTCTTTTATCAAATATTGTAATTTCTTTCAAATTCAATTTAAAGTCATTTTATTGTTCAAATTTCACAGATGAAAAATAACACTAAGGAAAGACCTAAGAAAAATGAAACGATTTATGACAAATTCAAGATCCTTAAAATAGAGAAAATATGCATTAGAAAATTTAGAATAGAGAAAAAATGCAAATGAAAAAAATTATTACCTCTCCAGCACCAATAAGACTAATATTTTGAGGTTCAAGCCCAAGAAACGATGAAGTATCAGATGGAAATGGACTGTCTTGCTCAACACGACCACTACTTAAGTTGAAGACAACATAACTTAATTTAGTACCAGTTTTTACAATGGCATGAATTCCTTAAATCAGAAAAATATACATGTTAAAACAATATCTTAAATAAATAAAAATAAGAATAGTATGGACAAATCATACCTTGACCATCAACAGTAATGGTAAGAATAACACCCCCATCAGCAATATTGACACTGCGTGGGATTCGCTGGAAGCAATCTGGAGCCCGAGATGTAGTTCCCGATTTTATTACCTTAAGAAATAACAAATTTTACAAATGTTAATTTTTTGTGTCCCAAAATCTATTTACACTAAAAATAGAATTCAAGTTTCATATTAACAACTACAAGTAGATTTACTGTTAATTTATGCCATCAAATACTTATCTCAAAGGTCTACAGAAAGTTAAAAATGAAAAATTACTGTGAAATTTACACACAAGACCAAATAACCGATGATATTAGAAGGATCAAAATTATACACACACAAACACACACAGAAAAATTACCTGAAGCTCATCTTTACGCATTAAGCGGCAGTCCTGTAAAAGACTAATGGTGTCTTCAGATGATAAATCTTTAATTTCTTTTGAGTCTTTATTAGTAGGAAAACGAACAGCAACGTGAGCCCCATCAACTTTCAGAACACGCCCTTCAGAATATAAGGATAAAAGTAAATACTGCATTCTTCAAAAATTAATGTCGTATTCATTACATTTTATTTGTACATACCAACTGGCACACTTTTCACATCTTCAACAAAAACAACATCTTTTAACGGCCACTCTTCTTCATCTTTCTTCTCCGGTTCTTCACCTTTAGGTGCAGGACGTTTTTGTCGTTCTGTATTAGAAGTGAGAGGATATAAAAGATTAACTGTTTAGCCTTCTTGTAGTTCCTGACATTCATATGAATCAGGTACTGTGGCAAGTCACAGCGTAGCGTTGCAGATATATGATGACTTCTCTTGATTGCAAGAGACAATGTGTCAGATTTTGAGTTCAATACATCAAAACAGCTGACAAATAAATTGAAAAGACATAAATGATGACATCTACTATACTTCAGATATTTATTTGTATAGGGTGTTACCCTATAGTGTATTTATTTGTATTCTAGGCAGCATTTCAGTCCTCTCTTTCTTCGTTTATGGGCATTCAATCAGAAGGTCGGCCTTCCCAACACTATGTGAGTAGGCTAAGATCCCCATGCAGGTCAAATTTTTATGACCGAATTGTCTTAAATATGAATGAAAATTTAATATTCTAAAGTGTAATAAAATGAATATTGTTAAATAAACACAATTCTCACGAGTACTTATTACAAATACATTTCAAACTATCGATCATACGTGTCATCAAATTCTATAAAAAGTTTCATTTTCTTCTCATGAATTATTTCAAATGAAAAGCATTATAGTGACACATTGCTGAACTCTGACCCTTGAAATGCAAATATAACTAAAAATTTCACAAGTTGCAAGAACTAGAGGGGGAAGAAAAACAAGTTGTCAGATAATACATATCAACAGCATGATCCAAACTGCAAAGGCCTACCACAAATTATTATAGGCAAACATGATGCACATGCAAAATTTTCCACCAATTAAAAAAAAAACTGTGCATATTTAATTCAAGTGGCATTGCTTAGTGGGTAGAGTGCTAGCTACTTGAAAGGCAGGAGTTTGATCCCCAGTGAGGCAAGGGATTTTTCCTCAAATTCAACATCCTGACAGACTCCCAACTTACTCAACTTGCTATGAGAATGAGTAACAGGACTATGCCAATGTCTAACCAACCTGAGTGAGATTCTGGGTGAGTTTCTTCCTCTTTGTGTCAAGGCCATGAAACTGAAGAGCTCTATTCTCCATGAACGTTATGGGCACTACTTAGGACCTGTTGTAGGACAATTTTTGTATTCATATAATTACAGTAGTGAGCAATAAATTTTAGATATTTCAAGAACGAGGTCAACATCTTAGAAAATCCCATATAATGAACAGGGGGGGAAAAGCTGCCATACAAAAATAATAATACAGCGAAGACAAGTACACAGACCTAGTATAAAAAAAAACAAATTCTCTCAAGACATCAAAGAAATCTAGAAGCACCACTACCCAAAACACTTAGTAGACATTCACATGGCCCATCACTAGAATAAAACAACAATAGGCAGTATGTAATTTGCCATTAAGCAGTTTGCTACATTATGTAATGTGGCACCGATCAAGCCACTTCTGATAAGATTTTTTTTTGTGGTTTGAGTTTTTATTCAACCTTTGCATCCTCAATAATTCTCTTAAAAATATACAACACAACACAAAATTAATCATAAATTAAAAGTAAGAATCCAAATAACAATGCATAACAAACTATCAAATAATTATACCACAAAATTAATCTAAAAATCCCCATTTTGAGGGTTAAAAATTGTTTAGTTCCAGAAACACCCTTGTTAATTACTATATCATGAAGCAATTCATACTTACTATGGCTAGTGGTTATACTCCCAGTGTCACTGCATGTACTAGAAGCAGGAGATGGAGGTGGTGGCATGTCAATACGATCAGAGGCTTCTTTGTGACTACTCTTGGCACTTGCAGCTCCACTACTTCCAGGAGCAGACAATGGAGCAGAATTAGCAGTATTGTTAGGAGTGCTGTTGTTGGAATTTTCACTTCTTCTATGTTCACTACTGCCACTATGATGATGGTGGTGATGGTGATGGTGTCCTGCAGGAGGAGCTGTCAATACCTTGAATCGACAGGTATCTGTCAAGTTCCAGGCTGCATTTAATAGCTGTCCAACCTTTGGAACACCGTTAGAAATTGTAAACCCTNCAAAGCAGCAGTTTAAAAAAAAAAAAAAAAGAAGAAGAAGAGAAGAGCAAAAAATTAATCTGTTTTAGAAATATACCAAAGAAGCACCGAGTCTAATATTTCCAGACAATAAAGTAATGGATTCTTTCCATATTAATAACAATGATTGTTAATACATTAACCACAATCATTTTACAAAATAAATAAAATACTCAAATAATTTTGCATAAAAAATACTCAACTAATTTACTTCCCCCAACAATATCAGATCTATAAGAACAACTTATTAAAAATAATAAAAAATAAAAATTTGGGGAGGTTTTCATTTTGTATCCTTTGTTCTGTCTCTAAAATATAATTTTGATTAATATCACCTAATAAGTAATCTCTTTCTAGAACAAATTTCAGTTAAAAATGTTAATTCAAGATATACTAACCAATGGCTCCAGGCTGATACATAGGACTATTCTTCATGCAAACTTGGCTCCCACAAATTATATCTGCAGTGGAAGTTGATGGTCGGTGCTTCCGAGATTTGGCTCTATGCTTCTCCCACAACCTCTTACGTTGTGGAAATGGCAGCACTCCCCTTTGAACCAAATTAAAATTTAATAAATGAGAGCTACTAAATGATATCAGAAATGCCTAATAATCTTGTGACCATATTTCAACATAAATACATCCACAGAAATTATTCTAACTTCAAAACTTACCACCAATAAAGAGCTCCACTTTCCAAACGAGCAACAGTATATAACGTACAAGTGTGGAGAGATGCAATCCTATCAACAGAGAATTCTGAAAAGCTCTGAGAAGCATGCTCTAACTTGCCTGCCCCAGCAGCATGGCTAAGAAGCTCATCCAACCAAGTAGCAACTTTACCACTCTCTGTAGCCACAGAGCATCGAATAACAGAAGCTGATATCTGCACAATGCGCTCAGAGAGTAAACCCAAACTCAAAGCCTTAGGGTGATGAATATTAATATTCTGAAAGAAAGTTTATCAATATAATTGTGAGTTCCGCAACAGAGTNGGGGCTTTAGGGCTCGTCAACATCATTAGAGCCCTGAAGTCACAGGACAACAAAATTTCAAAAACTAGAATATAGTAACAAATGTATGATCACCAGTCAATCAAGAAATTTCAGGGAGGATATTTAGTTATTAAAGCATGTGCACATATTCTTCAAATCCTCCGCATGTGCATATGGATATATTAACAAACAATTGAAAGCTATTACAATATCTAAATTTTAATGTATGATTTGTATTACACAACAATTTTGTATGTATATTCCATAAATTATATTATATCCTATGTGAAACAAAATATGGCAAATAAATAATAATTTAAAAATAATAAAGTTCTTAATCATAAACAATGAAACAAATTCTCAAGAAATGCCACAAAGACAAAATCTTCATAATACAATGTATAGACATCTTAACTCAATTTACTTGTACCTTCTAAAGTAGTTAAATAAACAATATTTTTTGTTTCAATTCCTCTTTTCATCAGATTCACTTCTACCCAGAATTCCAATATTGATAATGATGTTTAAAGTATGGATAAAATTCACAACACCCCTCAAAACTTATCTTTTTTGAATTTATGGAAATACCAAAATAATACAGCGAGGAAAATAATTGTACATTCGATAGGAATTTCTATTAAAAAATATAAAAAACAATAAAAGCTTGGGAATAAAATTTTCATTATAAGCAATTCTTGCAAATTATGTTACAGGCCATCTTTAATTAGAATTTCAAAACCATATCCATAGTTTACGAAGTTAAATACTCCTGTAACATGCAGCACAATCACTACAATAAAATATTCACACTAATGTTCTTAGAAATAATCAAATTTCCAATTTTTATTATTCACTGTATCACCAGCAATATATTCTTTAAATGTAAAGAAAAGCTTGATTCCAGATATCTGAAGCCACTGATGACAATGTGATTGTTGAAACATGTTGCCTCATGATACAAAGAATTTTTTTTAAAATCTCTGAAAATGAGATTATTTGTATTTACATTGCACGAGTGTTACAGTATTTCTGCCACAACCAAGCAAGAAAATAAAATATTCACAAATGCAATAAGCCAGGTGTGTTGGTGAGTGCACTTGTGCGTAAGAATGTGTTTGTGTGGGCACTTGTGTGTGTGCGAATGCACTTGTGCGTGTGTTAACACGTTTTATTTATGTGCGTCATCTTCCAATGTCAGTTTTTTACTACTATTAAATCTGTTATATAATCCAGAAAAACAAATAATTTAAGACTCACGATCTTATTATGGATGAATATCATTTACTTTGTGCATTTAATAACATTTATTTATTTATTTTTAAGTTAATTTTTCATTTTATAAGAATTTTTTCAGACTGTATCTATCATATTTGAACATCACAAGTGGCATATATTTCTCATTATGTTTCAGATGTTCTCCTTCCACAAACATCAGTCTCTGTCATCGGGCAGCACCAATACTCTTCCAAATTATGAATTGGAGGAAAAAAGAAAAAGAAGAAGAGAAGATTGGCAAAAAGAAAATTTAACCACATGGACTTAGAAAAATCTACAGTAGCAGCACCATTATATCAGGTTTAACATTAATAGTAAGATAAATCAAAACAATTAAAGGAGGTCTATCAATAAATACAAATTAACTCTTTCCTTTCAAAAATTTAAATACTATGTTTTAATTTAGGAAAACCAACATAAAAAACATTCTGCAACCAGATTATCTGTGGAATGGAGGTTCTGTTGTGCTCAGCTGAGTTTGTTTCAGGTCCCACCAAAACACATTATTGAAAGGTACAAATAAATAAAGTGAAGATTATGAACAAAAATTATGAAACAAAGCCAGAGTTAAAAACAAAAAGAAACATACCTCAGAGTGCTTATATGGTTCTGCTTCATTCCACTTCCATTGATAAAGTTGACCAGTATTAGTCACTGCAACTAATTCACTATACAAAGCAGCAATCAGGGTAAACTGAGGAGGAGATTCTGAATTCCTCACAGGCCAGAACTCTAACTCATCTGACATCCATAAGGGGCTCTGAGATGCAAAATCCTTCTTCTTGTTTTCTGAGGAAAAAATTAATATGTTAAAACAAAAATAACATTCTTAAATGGCATCGTGGGTTTTCATAGCATTTCACAGACAACCCAGAAATTGATCAAAAGTTTGGTTTACATGGGTAGAGTTGTGGGGTTAGTCGAGTAGCGAGTAGACTCTCCTATGCACTACACTGATAAAGAAAATGAGCCCTATAGTAGAGTGGCGAGGCTTTGATCGCATTAATTCAGACGTGGATGTCCTTTGCTGTATTACTGTCTCCAGATTATGATGTTGAAATGGGAAACTACCAATAACACACTAGATTGGACGTAACCATTAATACATGGCTCAAGCCCAGAGGAATTGATCCTATAAGGCAATACTCAGGACTCAAGATACTGTGGAATGGAGAGACTCAAGAAACTCAGAGATACTGAATCTCCACCATACACCCCTGCTGCAGAGCAGGAAAAAAAATCACTATTAAGCTCAACATCAGCAAATGATTGTTTGATGTCTGCTAAATAGAAATAATATAACAAATGACTAAGAGTCTTCAGCAGACAGAGTAATTTCAAATAAAAATTAATTTACTGCATGTACAACATAAATATTCCTCATCCAAATGTGCTAATATGAATCAACCACTTGGTAGCAATGAACTAGCACACCTCAAGATATCTCACTTTCTTGGTTACTTTTAATGAAAAAAAACTTTTACAGTTTTTACAATATGATGTGAATAATTTTCTAATTAAATTTAAGTTTTCTTTTCAAAATTATAATAGGTCTAATAGGTAAAAAATATTAAGAAGTAATTTGAAAGTTAGCATTTGGATTTAATCCATAAATTATGATACAAGATGGTCGTAATACAGTGGTTCCTGACAAATGTTCCATGAAGCGCCAGAGGGTCGTGATTTCAAGAAGTCTACGAATTATAGATGAAAATTGAACCAGAGAGATCCTAGCATGCCAAATGACACCAGGGTTATCAGCAGAGGTGTACACTAGAGAGATTTTAGTCCTCTGCACCAACAAAATATTACTATATCTTAACTGGTTCCCTACCTATATAACAAAATCAAGATATGATAAAAATAATGTTTATCTAACAGTCTAAGCTGCATTAGCCTGTGCAACTGACTGACCGACTTGATTTATTAGCCGACTTCTAGCCTGGCGCAATAGCCCACTTCTAGCCTGGCGCANTAGCCCACTTCTAGCCTGGCGCAATAGCCCACTTCTAGCCTGGCGCAATAGCCCACTTGTAGCCTGGCGCAATAGCCCACTTGTAGCCTGGCGCAATAGCCCACTTGTAGCCTGGCGCAATAGCCCACTTGTAGCCTGGCGCAATAGCCCACTTCTTGTCTGGCACATTAGCCCACTTCTTGTCCAGAATTTCAAAATGTTTCACAGTATCATACAATGGTTGGTGAATGATACTAATACATGCTTGATTCTAATAAATATTTGATGCATTTCTATGTGGTATTCATAACATTTTGTGGTGGCGATATATGCAGTAGCAGTGTTTCTGGCCTCTGTAGCTCTAACACCAAAGTCCTTCTTGAATTTATCCTTTCTAAACACATAAACCTGTTATTTATCTGATGATAAGTACAGAAAAAATTGACCATGTTGAAAAAAACAATTAAAAGTGCTTGCATTGTTTATAAGAAAGGTTGTAATTTAAAAAAATACAATAAAGTGCATCATCAAGAGAATAATAGAAAAATTATGGAACAGCAAGAGCAGTATAAGATGGATAATGGAAATAATGGAGGATATAAGGGAACTTCAAATTATAATAGAGGATTTACAGAACAAAACAGACAAAATCAAGGGGCTCAAAGACAAAAAAACGAGACTAGAAACAAAGATCAACAAACTGACAATGGGAAGGGTGATTTCAGACCAAGAAATATAGTTCAAGATCCGAGAGAATGAAGAACTACTGGGCTAAAAGGAAGCTAAAGAATCCTTTGTATAAAATTGATTTAAATGGTCCAATGAAGGCCATAAAAAATAAATAAATAAAATGCATATTTCCTCTTTCTGAGTTTTCCTGCAACCTTTAGGAATCACACTATATTTGGGGTCTTATTACATTCAGGCTAATACGATAATATGCTCGCCGATGTGAATATTTAATCTATAGCCCACTTTCCACTGTTGCGTTTCCATGTCAAAATTACACCATGCTTCATGAAATTTCACAACTGAAAGTAATGTTTATTTCTTAAAAATATTTATGCCAAAAAATCAAGTCTTACACTTCTTCTACTTTCAAAAATGCACAAGAAGGTAAGGCCAAGGCCACAACACACTTCTCCAAAAAAGAAAAGTATTTTTCTTGGTCACTCGTTCCCCAACTTTTGACATATTAAAAGCAGTTTCCCAAACTTTCCCTGACATTCTGCACCTGTTTAAACCATACACAATTTGTATGCCTGTTACCCACATAAAAATATAGATATTGTGAAGAAAACAAGTTATCTAATTAATAATTATTAACTTTGTATTTTAATTTAAATTTTTTTGTTTTATATTATACTAGCTGATTACCTGCTCTAACTGTTTAGGCAGCATAAGTAAATATGCTCGATTTTTTCCAAGATTTCATCGACATTTATCTTAAACTTCATTTTTTATATTTCTTTTCATACATTAAAAAAATAAAAGTTAGCCTATGTTCGTCCTGGATATCTTGACTATCTCCTTTCTAAATTTCATCACGATCAGTCCTGTGGTTTAGTCATGATTAAG
Organism: Laupala kohalensis; assembly: GCA_002313205.1. NCBI lineage: Eukaryota > Metazoa > Arthropoda > Insecta > Orthoptera > Trigonidiidae > Laupala > Laupala kohalensis. The sequence continues at coordinate 37,044 of NNCF01132244.1, read as the reverse complement.
TAACAAACACAGAGACACTATCACATTATGCATTTATACATTAGTATGGATTTTCATTTAGATAGTACCATATTGGCCTGAATATAATACGACACCGAATGTAGTGCGATCTCCAGTATTTTCAAAGAAGACCCCGAAAGAGGAGATATCTATTTTATTTAATACTTTTAAATTATAACTTTCCTTCTAACTCCTGAACAATTTAAGCACCTTTCAAAGCTCTCAGCATGGTTAATATTATCTCTACACACCATCAAATAAAAGACATGCATGTGTTTAGAAATGATAATACGAAGAAGAGCCTTGGCATACGAGCCATTACGACCAGAAACAATGGTTACTGCAAATATCGCCACTACAACACAATGCATGCGTGAAAGATGATTGGTGAGACAACAATGCTGCATTGCTTGGAATACCATGAATTCTCAATTAGCAAATATAAAGGGATGTGCTAAATGCTTGTTGAGGAGCACATTACAATAGCTAACTATTATTTCCAAACTATGTTGTTCAACATGGCAATACTGGGAATAACAGAGCAAGCAGTCCTATGAGTACTCTGACAGCTGTACAAGCATTGATTGGATGAATGAATTCTAGTTAACTCCACTTCTTTTTTTTTTTTTTTGGTTGGGGCTTTAGGGCTCGTCAACATCGAGGTCATTAGAGCCCAAGTTAACTCCAGATCACTGCAGTGTTGCCAAGTACATACAGCACAGCTTGGAAATGATAGTTGGCTATAACATTATACAACTTATTGTTGCTAATCTTTAAGTACTCTAATGTACCTTTCAAGGGAAAATATGTTGCACTATATTTGGGCCAATACAGTATTGTTACACAAATTTATCGGATCTTTTAATGCATTTATTTTTTGCATATAAACATATTTCTCATTTTCAAACAAAAAGAATTGGAATGATTCGATTCAGTTTCAAGGTAGTTCCACAGATTGCAGGCGCCTTCCTGAGTCATAATCCTAATACGAGTCTGTATAAAAGGTGATTTGGGACTTTTTTTAATACAGATTAGCGAAGATTTTCTGTACAGAAATGTTTCTACTGAATAGAACAGGTGGGCAAGCATCCCCTTTACTTGATGGTTTGTATTATTCTTAATGGTTCAGTTCTAGAACAGTTGAAATAAACTTCTGCATATCATAGCTTTCTTTTCCAAGATACAAAAATTGAAAAAGATGATGGGTAACAAGACGACATTCATTGGCATTTCTTGTATGATATCTATGTTCCTGTTTTGTGTTTATAAGGACCATGTGCATTCATAAAGAGTATGGCTATCAAAACTCCTATAATAATTCTCAACTTCTCTTCTGTACAATAACATAAATCTTAGATTTGCCAGTATTCATACTGCCTTTTTGGTTTCTTTGGACAATGTGGGTTAGTCATTTTACTTAGTAGATTAGATAAGTTCTCAAAGAGAAACTCAATCAGGGTGGCTAGTGATTCTTTATATCAAAATTCCCCAACTTTTCCCTGACCAATGGACTAATTTTCCCCGACTATTATCGCACAATATTAACATGCACGCAAAAATTTATTTAACAATTGAGAAACCAACATTCCAGCGGGTAAAATCTTATAAAAATAATGTAATTTCATGAATGGAAATAATCAGAAATTCATAAATCATTCTTCAATAGTAAAGCCTTGCCATAAAAAAATAGCTGACTTATGTAACCCTTAGCTTTACCATCATTGAACGACATTGATGCACTTTGAGAACAAAATGGGGTTAACCCCGTGCAGCAGACATGTGACAATGCTGCACTTTCGCTCCATCTCATTTTTACTCTTTGTACAATAATTCACATATAACATTCTTTCAGAAAGTCAGAATCATCTAAGTTATAAAGCAATAATGACATTTGTGGTCAGTGAAACATTTCTCAGAAGTGTCTACCCTACCTAAATCCTAGACTGCTCCCCAACCAAAAATTCCCCTCCCCCTTCGCTTTGATTTACTTCCAAATCACTTTCCAAAAATTTAGAAATATTTTACTTTATCCCTCTTATTTACCCTACTCCACATTAAAACAAGTTTGCAAAACTAATACACAGCTTTCTCATATACTTTTAAGACTCTAAATAGAACGAAAAAAAATTTCAAAGAAAGAAGAAACCATTTTCATGCATTCTATATTGATGCTGACTGCATTCTATATTGATGCTGACTGCATTCTATATTGATGCTGACTGCATTCTATATTGATGCTGACAGCAGAAAATTAATCTCCAATGTATAAAATAAAGGGAACATGATTGCTTCAAAATGGATATTGTTGGGTTTTCATGAAATTTTGCGCAGAATCCAAAACTAAGTTTTTGTCTTTTACATGCATAGTAAAATGGTTTGCACTAAGAAATGTAGCAGGTGAATCATTCCAACCACGAAGGGTATGTTAGTGAGCAAAAGGTAGTGTGTCAGAGAGCAACTTTGGGTCAAGCCGTTTGGGATGATGTGGTGACAGTGAGGAGGTAGCCAGTCGCCGTTTACAGGCTACACAGTATGATAAATTGAAAGGCGTTTCTATGTTGCCCATTGTTTTATTGGTATAAAGCTTTTTCGGCTGCATAGCAGCCATCGTCAGTAACATACACTGAGTATTGAGGAATATTTTTGGCGAATATTCCTCAATACTCAGTGTATGTTACTGACGATGGCTGCTATGCAGCCGAAAAAGCTTTATACCAATAAAACAATGAGCAACATAGAAACGCCTTTCAATTTATCATGCTTTGATAATGTTGCTAAAGCTCCACAATTACCAAGGCTACACAGTATTATGGATGTCACATTAATAAAACTTTCTGGATCAGGGACACTAAAAACAAATATTTCCATCAAAATCTTGCGACTTATTCATGGTTACAGTACTATAGTAAAATTCAAGAAACAGTATACACCAAATTTGGGAGAACTGCCAACCTACACAATTGATTCCCCCTATGTCGTATACAACTCGACTAGTGATATTTTCATCTTATACGTTGGATTCACTACCACCAAACTTGACGAAATAACTCTAGGAGAACCAGTCCTTAAAATACTCTTCTTTATCCTTTGTAGAGTAACAGAAAATCACAATTCCCATCTACAAAATACATGTGTAATTTATGCAAGAAATCTTTATTTTTTAATCTACTTTCAACAAAATTCATTTTACGGTAGTTTCTTTGTTGTTTCCATAGCGTTGGTACGCCCGTTACGAATGTTTCAATAGTACCACACGGAAATTTTAACGTGCGTGCTTCATTTGCCGAGGTGTTATCGTTTAATAATTTCTTGAGCGTGTGTTACTTTTGTCAACCATGGCCGAGAAACTGAAAAGGATTCCTGCAGTTCAGAGTTCACTGCAGAAGAGTATTTTCCACATGTACTCAGTCATTAAGAATGACCCTCGTGAAAAGAGTATAATTGAAAAGAGTATACTGGTGGTGAAACGGAAGTTTTGGTGAGAATTGCCCAACTATTAGGTGTAAGTATTTCTCTGCATTAACTATGATTTCATGTTAATCGTAAGTTATCAATTAAAATACTATGTAATACAAGTATGTGCATTTAGGTTAACCAACAATGAACACTTTCAGTTCAGTTTAATAAGAGAGCTATGTTTCAACTTCCAGCTAGGCTTCAGTATAGTTCAGAAGATTGTGAAGAGAGGGAAAGAAGGAGAAAAATTTGTCACTCCTGCGAAGAAAAGGAAGCGAGGCTATCCTGTTACGGGCATAGACAATTTTTCGCAGGAAGCCATATCGCGTTATATTTATGATAATCTTCGCAAAGGTATGATGTCCTTTTATTTGTATGCTAATAATGTAAATTGTATCTAACAATAAGTTAGTAATCATTCATGACTAGNTTTGTATTTATAGTAAATAAATTTAATAAATATAGTATTTATTGTATAATTTGATTTACACACTTTTTATTCTTTATCCTTTTGTACTTCATAAAGTGCTTTGAATTTGATTTCTATCTAGGGTGCTTAATATTTTCTTACCATTACATTGTCAGACACATTTTCCATGTAGTATCAAAAATTCATTTAATACTAAATTGATTCCAATTAAAATTAGTAATATTATGTTATTCAAAATTGCGAGTTCATCTTTAGTTAAGGGCTCAATTAATTTTTTTTTTAATTTATCGGACCAAAATTGCACAGATTTTTTGCGTGTTTTGTTCGATATTATGTAGTCAAGTCAAAGCGAGTGTCGGGTTTTTGTTCTAAAATATTGGTGGTGGCTGCCCTGAAAAACCAATCGAGTCCGCCCGGAGTCAGCCATCTTGGTGTTTTTTGTGTATTCTCTTACGGTAACTTGGCTATATCTCTAGATCATGAATATGAGAAAGTAAAAATAATGTTTAGGCAATATGTTTAATAACTAGGCCGATATTTCGACAGGAAACACTATTTTTCTCAGGGTTTAGTTGATCCTCAATTCAATTCTATCAAGAACTCAAATTCTAATTTTATTTTTTGAAAGAAAAAAAAAAGAACTGAGGTGCTAAGACAGCAATTAAGATTTATCTTGTGTTGTGAAGAACTCAAGGTACCCCTAGTTAAAAAAATAATCATTTTAAAATTATAATTGCTCCATAATGAAGCAATTGTAACCCAGGTAATAATGTGTTGCATTAGCAATGGCAAGTGCAAATTTCGAATAATCATGACAGTTAGTCTTCGTCGTACGGTTGTTTAAATATTCCGAACAGAGAAGAATATCTTGCTCAGACGAAACCCAGACAAATGGCAACCCTACTCACAAGTAGTATCAATGGTGCTACTACTTCTATCACATCTTAAATTGGGTCAATTGGAACTGCTTCTGGAACTGTTCAGTAAAACTGTATCATTCAAATTGTAGAGCGTTGCAACGAAAGAGTAAACTCAAACTAGCTTCACATGCAACCGTCTGTCGCATCGCTGCAATGATGCTAACGAGAAGTTAGTTACCAGTTACTTTCGCTATTAGTCAGGCAGCGAAAAACTCTCAGAAGGGTTTTGGGGTTGAGTAAACCACCTTAAATCTAAATGAAGAAAATAATCTGTGGTGAATTTTTTAATGCGTCAATCTTTGTTATTGTTTTTAAATTTTTTCCCTGGACAGAGAGCAAATTCCCTGACTTTTCCCAGTCGCCCGCCACCCTGTCAATACATCATTCCTGATGTACAACTCCTGAGGATAAAGCATAAACAATCACAACTTTTCAGATATCCACAAAATGTGCAGTGAAAGAAATATCCACTTCATCTACTTGCAGTTCTCTTAACTTACCATTAGATTAGTCTTTTTTTAATGTAATACTGCTAACAAATTTTTCTGCCATAATAACAATAGCATGATATTAACTAAAAATTACAACCAAGCTGATTACTACTTTCGTACCTGGATCCTTGTCCCAAGTTGAATCACGTAATGCTGATTCTAACCAACGTCGAGGACCATAATACTGGCGATCTCGCCATCGACTAAAGCTATCCCTGTCACGTTCACGGTCATTATCCCGGTCTCTATCTCTTTCTGCAGTTAGACGTCGACTGCTTGAACTTCCACGACTGAAATAAAGAAATGATCACATTTTTATAAACTGGAACAACATTAAATACAAGGTATCCATAAAGAATTGTTTACCGGATATTATATTTAATACACTGACAAATATAAAAAATATCAATAACTTCATACAACAGATGAATTTGCTTGAGAAAGGTGAATGTTTGCTCAATGTGAAAAATTAATTAACCAATGATGAATAAATAAAAGGAAAGTTTATTATGAGATAAACAAGATAGTTCACTGAACACAGTACAAAAGGAGTAGAATATAATCCATTCAAGCTCAAAAAGAAATTCTTAAAAATGACAATGAAACTAATCATTTAAATCAGATTTCTTGCTTTCCAATCAAAAAAATTGGGGAAAAGATTTTAAAACAGATTCACAGCATTTAGAGGGATTGATTAATCTCTCATACTTCATTAGAAACAGAGAAGGTATAAAATCTGAATTTAATTTACTAGCATCTAATGAAATTTCATGGATATTACAAACAATTGGTAACATAATATACAGAAAGAACACACATAATTCCATCACACAAAGTGTTGAAACTATTCTTGCCAAATTCATCAGTTTTATTTCACTAAATATTGTGTAGAAGAAAGAAGATTCACTAATACACATAATTGTGCTGAAATTAATTATTTTAATGCACTGTATTACTTACTTCCGCATTGCTGAATATCCAAACATATCTTCAGAAAACATTGTGTCCGCATCGATAATAACAGAATGATCAGCATGAAAACCACCATCTAGAAGGGAAATCAAATCCTCGGGCACATATGAATCTGGAGCATCATCTGCGTCATCTCCTTCTTCATCATCACGACTAAGTAAATTATTAACAGCAAGATTCACATCCAAATTTGTGCGCTGAAAATACCATAAAAAGTGCAGATACATTTTAAACACTTACATACATTTTCAATAATGAAGTAATAAATTCAAATATACCTGAAGTTCTCTAATTATAAGATTTCGACTTTTTCCTTGTAGAACAACCTGAGCTTGAGTCACCAGCTCTTCTGGCACATAGGGTGCAGGAACAATTGGCCGGGCTCCCCCAGCCCCACCCGCACCACTGGATCCCATGATAACACCTGGAGCCCCTCTCCCACCAGAGCCTGTGCCAGCTCCTCGTAATGATGTGTTAGAGCGCATGATACGAGCCCTGCTGCGCTGAAGCTGGCGGCCACTTGAACCAGAACTGGCTCCACCACTCCCACCAGCCCCACTTGCTTTACTTCCCCCACTTCCTCCAGCACCACTGCTACATAAAAATATATAGATAACCCATAGTATATAATGCTGCATAGATAGCCCATACAGTAATAATACAGAAAGCAAGAGAAAGTATTAAAAAGCATTCATTATCTTACATTTAAAAGCTTCCAACAAATATTTTTAAAATTATTAATAAAATTTATTTTACCTTTTAGTGGGATCATTCTTGCTCAAGTCCAAACGATCTGAAATTATGGAAAACGAGACTCTGCAAACTCGACCATCCTCAAGTAGCAATGCGAAGTGGGATGGTCCAATAACTATTTTCTTAACTGGTATTTTTAAACCACTTAAAGCTGCAGGTGTGGCTACTCCAAATCGATTTAACTTATCAGATACTTCTTTCAGCCTAAAACAAAAAAATTATAATCCCATAAACCTCAAAGAATATTAAGGATGCCGACAAGCCAGCCAAATAGATGCATAAAAATGTTCATATATATTGCCACATCAAATAAATTAGGAGAAAATAATATCACACTAAGTTGTAGGGAAAAGTAATGACTTTTAACCTCATCCGATGCAGTAAACTAGCTTATAGTCATCCTGTTTTCAATAGTCTTCCTGTCAATACATACTAAAGAGAGCAAGCTCCGTAAATAAATGGAAGTGTAAAAATAACTTGTACACAAAAACGAATTCAACACTATAAGAACTTAACAATCAACATTCACAGCAGAAAATATTAAAGCAGTCTGTATTTATCATTAGACGTATAGAGTCTTAAGAATCTTATTTTAGTATCAATTATACACTTAAAGATTAACCATCTTTTATACCCACCACATTGTAAGATAAATTAAAAATCATACCAATATGCTGAAGATGGTGTCTTCACCTAACAATATGCTCCACATAGAACTACACTAGCCTAACGATAAATATATTCATCTTCTACCAGAAATAGAGAGCATATCTTTCAATCTCTTATAACTTACTCTGTTGCAGAATTGGATCTGAGAAACCTAGAAGTGCAGAATTGAGACCTGCTAAGGTATAAACAATTTGCTCAGTTTTTGCACTTATGAAACAATTTTAGCAATTTGCAAATTTTTTATTATGAAACTGAAGGTACAACATTAATTTGAAAGAAAACTATTACAAAATAAATGTTACATAAGACAATTACAAAATAAATTTCTGCCAAAACACGAATCCATCTTATTAGACACTCCAAAATAATAAGTTGTGGTTTAAAAATATTAGTTTATTCATAATTCCTTTGTCTCAAAAAGCTTTGAATATGTAATTATGTGACGACTCAAGGGTATTTTAAATAATATTAGTAATTGACCATCAATCAAACTATTTGAGCAATGCCTGTAAAAAAACTTATAACAATTGGTTTGAGTGAATTATAAGAGCGGTTTTCTTTCCATTCTATTCTATTGTCTCACATGATGTGAGGCACCCTTAAGCACACCAATAGAATTACACGAATACAATCTTACTTTTTAAAAAGTGTTTTAACTTAAATAGGAAATAATCCCCAATGACAACACTCCTTTTTATATCATTTGAACTAATCCAATTTGCAAATGTAAGACTTGAAAATTTGTTAAGGTTAAAGTACGATAAAAACATACAGTAATAAAGACAAAGATCTTTTACAAACAAGTACATTATAACACAAGAAACAAGTTGATATATTTTCAAATAAATCAACCAACTAATTTATTTTACCCTCAGAAATAGAGTAATAAGTTATGTGAAACACATGAAACAAGGTATTACATATTCCATTTACTGCCTTCCTTTTCCATCAACAGACAAGAGACTACATCCTTCATGAGTACCAACCAATTAACTAATTACCCTATTATCATTATTAATTATAAACTGTTAATGAAAACTTATAAAAAATAGATCAATGAACAAGAAAACAATTTTAAATTGGAAATAACTCAATGAATTTTGTTAGCCAAGAGTAACTCCCCCATCTTAATACTCAGTATTTTAATACAACAATGACACTAGTATGTCATCATATCACTTTCCACATATCCATTATTCAAGAATTCTAATCCAATTCTGGTCAACTTCAGGTATTTTAACAAATGTCAATAATAAATTATATTTAATACACAAACACAAAACGTAGGAAAAAAGCAATAAAATATCCATCACTCAACAAAAAATTCAATTCTTCATAGTGACAATTTTAATGTGTTGAAAACTTAACCTCACTAAAAAAAGTTAAATCATATTAGTGTAAAATAAAAGACGCACATAATAACCTTTCACATGTTCTGACTTGAAATGGACTAATATAAGCAACCGACTGATATTGAGTGTCATATGACACTGTTCAAAAGCCATCCATTGCCATTAATTCCACATTGTGGAGCCAACTCTCAATACAATTATTACGAGAAACATTATTCAGATCATGATAACCAATAATAAGATAGGATAGCCAGAGAATCGACCATTTGCTACGCGAATTAATTTGCACTCATGAAAGTCATGGGGAACGAAAAATGTCGTGAACGTTCCTGCCAATACGTCTCTTCTATCAAGAAATGAGTTTCTCGAAGATGGCAGATAATTATGTTTTTTTACTCTAATTAGCTAAGTACTATTTGAGTTCAATTTGTTCTCCGGTTCCGTAAGAATGAGTGAATTGTGTCATCACATCCCCTTCAGCGCCGATTTCGGCCATGAATAAATTCTGATCACTTCAGCACCCGAAGCGAGACATAAGGAAATCATGTTTTACCTGTCATTTAGTTGATCTTCCGTTCCAGGAAGAGGATGAACAACGAAGTGTAGTGAAGACATTTTCCCTACACTGTATTTAAACACAACGAGTCCAAAATTGCTCCGAATTCTCCACACATAATTTCATGTAAGGCAGTACAGTAACAATCCATACGCCATGTTTTGAGAACGGAAAACCGAATAACTCTCAGTAGCAAGTGCTGCGCTCTACAAAACACTACTAAACACAGTAGACGAGGATGGTAATCGAGGTTAATTTTTGAAAAGTACGTCTTAAATTTTGGCAGCTCTAATCTTGGTAAAGGGTTGGCAAGTCCCGTTCTACAGAAATATATAACACACCAGTATTCAAATTCACCTCCTTATAGCGAGTGAATCCACGTGTCCTATAACGTTTTCACTGGGTGTCAGTTATCTACTAGCAGTGTACATACAAGTATGGATATTATGATGCACATGAGTAGAAGCAGAGGTAATAGTAGTTTAGTCGTCAGTCGTCCATATTTCAACTTCGAATTGGAAATTTTGAAATGAGTCACACATTGCAATGTATGCCACTCAATGGACTTTACTAATAAAAGTTCCTGGAATCGCGCCACTGTTGGTGGACGTTTAACTTTGTCAAGAATATTCTAGAGGAACAAGTGAATACAGAAAGAGCGCAATTTTCAAACCTCCACTGGAGTGTATTGATTTTGAGACTACTGCATCTTATTTCCTATTTACTGCGGCGCAGAAATATTTGCACAATTTAAAAAATTTATCTTCATTAATTAGTGGAAGTTACTTATTACTTATGTTGGGTCATTGTTTTTTTTCTTGAGTGATCGATCTAACATGGCAAATTTTGAGATTGAATTTCTTCAGTTTGATAAAGAGTTTACCATTTTCTTTATGCATTTTAAACTGATTATGAACAGTGACACTTTCTGTAAGTGATTTTCTTATACAATACACTCTTTAACTATGTTGGCAGACGTTAAAACCGTCGGAAAAATGCGCTGTTTTTTCAGTTCTTATTATTAAGAATGTTCTCACTTTATACAATATGCATTTGCATAAACACGTAGAAAAATATTTCATATTATTCAGTTTGAAATCACTGACATTTTGATGGTCGAAATTTTATTTTAGGATAATAATAAAATAATATTAGATACAACTCGACATTAAAACAATCGCATTGCGCTTGGCGAGGAATTTGTATCGGCTGCTGGAGCAACTTAATGCTTCTTTTTTTGTTAAGGACAGTGGATCTGTGATAGTTTAACTGCTCTTTTATCTGCTTATTGTATGGTATGAGGTTTGATAAGAAGAATTAAGTGCGCTGTGTGGTGACAAGGTCTCTTTTTGTATCATTTTGTAACGATGTCTCCTTAATCTGGTAATACTGTTCGTTAGATCGCAAAGTTAATGAAACTTCAGGTTTGTTTGATTTAATATTGTATCGTAAATTGTACTGATATTAGAGTTTTCCTAAGAGAAAGCCTTACTTCGGATTCATGTGAAAGGATTTTGCTCTTCACATTTTTCAATTTTTCTAGTGCATAATAAAATAATTTTTCATTAGTCAGTAGCCGACGCATTGTGCGTTGCAAGTGCATGATAACTATGAGGGAAAATTAAATGGCATGTGTTTTAAACGATTGGAATTGCAGTTTATTACCCATTCATAATTAGTAGTCTACATTAAATACGTATGTTCGATTCGTCAACATTTTTACGCAGGTGACTGTATGGAATCCAATGTCGTTATCGATTCTGCGAAACCATTAGAAGGCTCTAATTCCGAAATAGTTGGCGAAGCAGTTCTTATATTTCGCTCGTCGCCAACTTCGGAATTTGGAAACAATCAATGGAGAAAGGAAGTTTTTCAGAAGAGTGTGAAGGGAGGGAAGGGAAGAAGGTATATTCGGAGTCAATCTCTATGTGTTTTCCAAAAAGATAAATACTCGGCCGGAGAAATTCGCCGTATTAGAGAACGTTTACTGCGTACTCATTCCCAGTCCTCTGGAGATTTCAAAAATTTTTCTCGTACCCAAAAATTGGCTCTCATTGCACTCTGCATTGTTGACTTCACAAGTTTCTGTTCGATGTCTGTGATGGCTCCTTTCTTTCCCGAAGAGGTAATTTATTTTCAGAGGTGTCATTTAGCAGTGTTTAAAAATAAAAAAATGGATAGTATTTTTAATTTACTAAATATTATTTCAGGGTGCTTTGAAAGGCATGAGTGACACACTCTCTGGTTTTGTTTTTAGTTTCTATGCCTTGATAATGTTCCTGTCATCACCACTCTTTGGCAAAATAGTAAGTTGACATGATATGATATGATGAGTTGTTTAAATTAAAATTGTCCATTCTTTTTGCTTGAACACTTGATTAGATGTATTGAATATTAAAAAATGTATCCTTTATTTTTACCAGTTACCACGAGTGGGAGCCAAGTTTCTTCTTATGTCTGGCATGTTTGTAGCAGGTGGATGCAATATCATTTTTGGGTGAGAAACCTAAAATATGACTTTCCCCACTTGCAAAATTTTAAAATGAATGAGATAGGCTTTCTTTTTTTATACTTATTATATTGTATTATCTCTCTTTATGTATAAATGTATGTATGTATAGTCCACCATAACTCTGAATTGCCTGGAGCAATTTCAAACAAACTTGGTACTCAGATAGCTAACTATGAGGCAACAAACTCTGTGGGGGTAAGACACCCCTTGCACCCTTAGGGAAGGGGATGACATTAAAAAATGATATAATACAACTGATATTAATATTGGTAACACGATTTTGAGGGCCTCTGAGAGGATTAGCACTCACTGCTGCAGAAAACCACAAGTAGTCCTCATGGGTGAAAATACACCCTTAACACCCCTTAGATAGAGGTTGAAAAGTAAAAACAATGAAAAGTCCTAATATTAACTTGTGGCAACGCACCCCCCACCGTGCAGCATAATGCCACAATCAGTACAATGGTGGGTAGTACACTCCTACCATCCCATGGGTAGGGGGTGGCAAGTAAAAATATGGAAAATGACTGATATTGGTGTTGAATACGTCACTCTTGGGACTGCTGAAATGAATACTGGCATTCCCAGTGTCACTTTAGTCCACGATTACCCTCCATGAGAAAGAAACACCCGTTGGATAGGGGTGGATTGGGGATGAAATGTATCATTCATCAAAAATGACCTATTGTTAGTGTTGAGACCATGGTTTTTGGGGCCACTGAAATTCGCTTCAATTTAATAATTTTTTAGACCACTTAGATGAATTGTGACTAGAAGCCATTTAAATAAAAGTTATGTACTATTCGTGGGAAGGAGGGGGGTGAAATACTCCCAACACTCCTAGGAGTGAAGTGGTGTCATTAAGCTAATGGGTGAGGATCTTAATGGTATTTATGCCCATGCATAGTTGAATGGAAACAATGTTGGTTAGCGTCGTAGAACCATCAGGATATTTTTAGTTAAAAATGTTTTACTGATTATGTATCAATAGCGGATATTACAGTCGCTAATTTGGATGTCCAACAATAGAAGTACTGTGTAGGTGTAAGTCTTTGGCAGTGAAGTCACTTCAGTGCATTTTAATTTCGGTCATATCATTGTTCCATACCCTGCACTTTGGGGTGAGGTGAATAAGACTTGGAATAAAAGCTCATAGTTTTCACTACGAATATGGACAGTACTCTGGCTGAAGTTTAATAAAAAGAAATCATTGAAAATACAACTATTAGAAAAGAGGAAAACAATACATGTATGATCAATTCATACACCAAAGTACTGTTGGGTTCATTCAGCTTGTTCTCAATATTTTTACCTAAGAGTAAGTCTGTGTAATCTGAAAATATTGATTTTTTATTTAAGTCATCATTGTGACAAAAGGGTTTTTGTGGTTTTGTTAGGAAGTTCAGTTTCAGTGTTAATGTTCTTAATGTTTTTGACTTCGGAGAAATATGACTAGTCAACAGTTTTGAAATGTCATGCTTCTATTTTGTATGTGGTTTTGTGTAATTAGGTATGAGCTGTTGTTATTTTTTTAAAAGAAAGTTGGGATTGTGCGCAAGTACCTTTTGAAGAATATTTTTTAAGTAATATTTTAAGAATCTTGTGTAAATGTATTTCTATTGTGTAAAATTAAACTAACTTAATAAACTGGGTTTCTGTAAACACAATCCTGCAATTAGCTCACCCAAGATTTAAGAATAAATCTTATATATAAAAATTCAGCGTGCATATGTTTGTGTTCACCAAAACTTGAAAAGTAGTCGGTCAATTGTCTTGAAATTTTAACACAACATTGCATTGTTATATGAGAGTGTTTTTATATGCTTATTATATAAATATCGCTCACAAACTGACTAATCATGAAATATCAGAACTACAAATCCTATGAACTTGAAATTTGGCAGATAGGTTCCTTTTAGGGTGTAGTCATCCGCTAAGAAAAAGTTTTACGAAAATCCACCCTTAACGGGGTGAAATGGGGATTGGAATGTTTTAGGTATATATCCCATCATAACTCTAGGATACCTGGATCAATTTCAACCAAACCTTATACACACATGACTGACTATATGAAAACAAGCACTGTTTGGGTAAGACATCCCTTGCACCTCCAGGGAGAGGGTGATGACGTAAAAATAATGGAATCGGATATTAGATTCGAAACCCTACTTTTTGGTTGATGGATTAGAGCAACTTCGGTGATGTGTAAGTTAACAATCAGTCCACATTGGATAATGAACCCCTAAAATCCCTGGGGTCGGGGTGAGAATGAAAACAGGTAAACATAATGAAAAAAACGAGTGATATTAGTGTTGAACAATTCATTTTTGGGAACGCTGAAGTGAAGTGACACCCTCATGGTCATATAAGTACACGATCACCCCCTATAAGAAATAAACACCCTTTGCGTTGGAGGTGAGGAGTGAAATGTCAAAATAATTGAAAGTGATCGATATTAGTGTTGAGATCTTAGTTTTCGGGGCCGCTGAAATTATTAGTGACATTCTTGAAGACATCAAAGTTCACAATTGGCCTGTATAAATTCCAGCACCCCTAGGGAAAGAGATGCCATGAAAAAAATGGAACATGACATACCAGTGATGAGTCCATAATTTTTGACGTCGCTGAGCTGATAGTGAAATACCGATATGGTGTAAGTCTGAACTCAGCCCTTGTAAAACAAACATACCACTAGCACCCCTTGGGAAACAAACACACCTCTAGCACCCCTTACGGACAGGGTGGTGGAAGTGGGTTTATGGATAAAAAGAATTGAAATCTAATTTTGAAATATAAAAATATTAAATTGCATCGGATCCATAGAATTAGGGTTGATGATATTTTTAAACTACTGATGCCGTTAAGTTTAAGTTGAGATCACATAGTGACACAGTATCCTTAGAGCTGGGGAGGGCAGGGTGAGCTGTAAAAGTAACGTAAAAATATCGTTATTAGGATTGAGTCAATGGTTTTTGTGTACTCTGAGATGAATAATCGTATTTCCAATAACATTATGTTCCTACATTATGTACATTATGTACGACACCTCTAAAGGTGAGGCATGGGAAGGGTGTGACACAAAATTCTATCAAAAAAGTCAGGTAAGAAAGGATTTTATGAAAATTCACCTCTAAGTGGGTGAAATGGGAAATTGGTATTTTCTAAAATAAAATTTCTCAATTACATCAGCAAAAGTGAGGGATTGGTATGCACCAATACTATTAAAACTTCTAACTTGATGGATAACAAAGTTACAGACATATTACAAAATTTATGCAAGCAAAGCTGTGGGTACTCGGCTAGTATTATATAAATTTAACTATTGTGAGGTAGAGAAAACAGAAAGGAGACGATTATTTAATATTTCCTATTTCATAAGTGTGTAATGTGAACATATTTCTGATTAATTCATTCTGACCTTAAGGAAGATGTATTATTTTTTTTCAGAACTCTGGCTCATATTGAGTCGCTAGGAGTATTTACTGCTTACTGTTTTTTGGTTCGAGGTATGGAAGCTCTAGGAGCTAGTGCATATGCTACTGCTAGCTATGTTTTTGTTGTTGATATCTTCCCTGACAACATTGGATCTGTGTTGGTAGGTTGTGTTAATAATAATATCAAAACTTTTAATTTTAAAGAATTGAAAGATCGGGAGAGTTTTACTCATCATAGTAAGATGTTCCATAGGAAGATTTGTCAGAATAAATATTATCACTTAAATATATTGTGGACATAACTGATGTTGGGCAGTTAATGTTTCAAGAACAGTACTGCTATGGAATCTAGAATATAAAATAATTTTAAACATAATCTTGTTAAATTAATTTTGAATACTTATCTTAGGAAAATGTGTACTATTATATTGTGAAATAGATCTTTTCATGATCTTATCCTTTTGTTCTAGGTTAAAATGTTCTTAGGGCTAGTTCATCAGTTTGTTCCCCATTTTATTTTTCTTTAAATACTTCCTCATAAGAAAATATATATTTGTTTCATATTTTTGGCAGTTTGTTTAATGTGCACCTCATTTTATACTTTTTTATTTACATTAAGCTATTAAATTTATGTCTTAAGCCAATTTTGGGCAGGGACTAAGTCCCCATATGCTCAACAATTTAACAGTGTAAATGTTGACAAAGATCATAACAGGAACAAATGTGATGTAGAGAATTATTTCTTCATGCTATTATATAATCGCCTGTGAGTAGTTATGGAGAATGAAGTGATGTATAAATACATAGTTGCAATTTGTGTATTATTTATTTTGTATGTCTGGTGTTAATGGATTTATTACTTCATATTATGTTAAGTGTAGGGATTTATTTTTTATTGATTATCTTTATTCCTCCTGTAGTATTTAGATTTTGATATATTTCTTCAATTATATTAATAATTACATTCATAAAAAAATATTTATTTTCTATGATTTTAGGGGATTTTGGAAACTTTTGTGGGTTTGGGTATGAGTATTGGCCCTGCGTTCGGAGGGTTCTTGTATTCGGTAAGTAAAATTTCTTAATTTTGTGTTGTATGAAATTTAAAGCATTGTGAGAAATATGATGTGTTGATGTGAATAGATGATGTAAAACCATTTTGTTGTGTCTGTATCTTTTACTCTGGGTGTGAGTGGTGTCTACAGTTTGTATCTGCTGAAATATCGTACACATCATAGAGGAACAGAACCTTAGAACATAAATCTTCAGTTTTTCTTAGCATTTTGAATACTCTGTAGGGTTATTTGTTCAATAATTGCTCATCAAAGCAGTGAGAAAGAACTAAGAGGGATATGAACTAAGTGAAATATGTGACAAACACACACTTAAACAGAAAATGTGGATTGTAACTAATAATGAAAGCCAAAATAATGATGAGGACAGCAAATAAATTGTAAGAAAGCAAAAGAAAAGAGAAGATAAAAGAAGTAAAAATGTACATTTAACTAATTAAATATTTACACCAATTTCCTATTACATTAGTTTCTATTGAAGTTGCTGAAAATAATATTGTCCAAGTTCAAATAAGTATTAGTAACATCATACATTTTATGAAATTTAAGACATGGTAACTTCACTAAAGTATGTATCTTAATTCATATCTTAATTCACTGAAAATATTCAAGGGCCCTTTACCTCATTGTTAGCAGAGTTTGAGAGAAATCAATCAGATATATTTATCAACTATATTTTATGTATGTTTGGACATTTTATGGATATCCCCCAAAACATTTTCCAGGAGGTACATAATTTTTAGCAGTATACCATGTCTCTTTAATATCTTGCAGTGTGTTGTGTTGAAGATATTGCTATATTCAGTCAATGAAATTCCTTAAGTATATTATATAGTTTTTATTACCATTTTATATTATTTCATAGTAGTTAGTTGCTACTCATCAGACAATAAGGCATTCATCAGAATGTGATAACTTTCAGTCGGGTGAAAATGGCGACGAGCCAGGAATCGAACCCGGGACTCCTGCTTTGATCGCAGGGGTGTTAACCACTACACCATCCGTTCACCTTCCACAACTGTACACCATTTCCAACCAGACCTACACATTGCATAGTGTGTGTAGCACATCCTAGTGTGCCGCCTGGTTCACTTATCCCCTTTATGGGGATGTGTCTCACGTCTTCCGGATTTAGGTCTAGGTGGAAATGGTGTACAGTTGTGGAAGGCGAACGGGTGGTACAGTGGTTAACACCCCTGCGACCAAAGCAGGAGTCCCGGGTTCAATTCCTGGCTCGTCGCCATTTTCACCTGACTGAAAGTTATCACATATCTTCTCCACATGTAGGGCACACTGAAGAAATATGTACATTCATCAGAATGTTAATTAAAACAACAGATTATTTTACTTAATTCATAATTAGTTTGATAGATTGTAGATTAGATTCAAAGAAAGTTTTTATTTAGTTTTGTAGGATTTTAGTTTGTTTAAATTATCACTTCAAATGCTTCTATTTGAAAGCAAGAAAGGAACCTTTACACAAGAAANCACAAGAAAGGAAACAAACTTAATATTGGAAATTACCGACCAATATCTCTACTACCCACTTTCTCAAAAATCCTAGAAAAATTGTTCTATAAGCGTCTTCTAGATTTTTTATCAAAATATAACATTCTCTCTGACGATCAACACGGTTTTAGGAAATCCTTTTCCACTACAAGCGCCATATTTTCCTTCTTAAACAATGTTACCACATCTCTAGACCATGGAGAAAATCCTCAGGGTGTTTTTCTTGACTTATCCAAAGCATTCGATGTCATCGATCACGGAATTCTCCTTACCAAATTGCATTCTTTAGGCATTCGTGGACTTCCACATCAATGGCTAACTTCTTATTTAAAAGATAGATATCAACAAGTAGAAATATCCTATACTAAAAATAAAATACTTGAGCGTTGTCTTTCAGAAACAAAGCCACTTACTTGCGGAGTACCCCAAGGATCAATTCTCGGCCCTATACTCTTTTTATTGTATGTGAACGACATGTCATCATCCACATCAGATTGCAAAATGGTTCTATTTGCTGATGACACTAATTTACTATGTAAACACGCCAATGCTCAAAACGTTTTGTCTAATCTTTCGGCTTGGTTCCATTCAAATCGTCTCATTGTAAACACTGACAAAACAGTGTCTATGTCATTTCACAATAGTATCACAAAATCTTTACCCCAGGTTTCTCTTTCTTTAAACGGAACACAATTAAAAACTGTTACGAATACAAAATTCTTAGGTCTCTATATTCAAGACAGCCTCAAATGGAATTGTCACGTTGACAATCTTAATTCCCAATTAAGCAAATTGTGTTACGCATCCCGAAACTTAGTTAACGCAGTTAGTCCATGTATTTCCCGTTGCGTATATTTTGCAAACGTGTACTCCCATTTACATTACGGCATTACCTTCTGGGGTAATTCCGGTCAGAGTATTCAAACTTTCAGAATTCAGAAGAGGATAGTTCGGATAATTTGTAAATCTCACCCCCGAAACTCTTGTAAACCTTTATTCAAGGAATTAAATATCTTAACACTTCCCTGCATTTATATTTATGAAACGGTCATGTTTGTTAAGACCGAATTACTGAAGCAGCACCCTTGCTTTATACGAAACAGTCTCGTTCACGAACACAATACTTGCAATAGGAATAATATTCATCGCCCTATAGTGTCAACCACTCTTTGCCAAAAAGGACCTTATCATTCAGGAATCGTTCTATATAATTCCCTGCCCAAGTATATAAAAGACATTATGAAATTGAATATCTTCAAATCCGCTGTTAAAAACTACCTCCTGCACCAGTGCTTCTACACTGTAAAAGAATTTATTGATTTTAACAAAAGTTAAATTCGTCTTGTGCTTTATCACGCCATTGCTG
>NNCF01132244.1:0-17266 GCA_002313205.1 Laupala kohalensis | reverse complement strand
TTAAATTACAAACATATTGACATTATATATGTATTATAACTTGCAGGTAACTTTTTATCTTATCTAGGAACTTTTGCTGAAATTATTGAATCCGCCTCTGCCTTAGGGCCCTTGATCGGAATTGATGGGATGGTCCCTTGCTTGCTTCCGGAGAGTAAATTAGTTTATTGTCCTCCACATGGTCATACGCAGTCTGTACTGTTTTTTGACAATAAATTTATTATTATTAAAAAGCAAGACAAATTATCTTTTATATTTCTGCTTTCTTGGTTGTTTTTTGTAAAGTCTGTATTCTTACTAATACCTATATACTAAAAAGTGTACTAACTGTAAAAGAATTCTTCCTCACAAATCGTGTTTTGGAGGTCTCTTGCAGGTGATCCAATGGGAAGATAGAGGTAAAAACTTCTGAAACTTTTTTCTTATTAAGCTGAGTTAAGCAAATGTTTTTTTCTGTTATTAGTTGCTATATTATGCTTACTGTCTTTCTTAATTGCACTGTGTGTATTGCTTATTCATTAATCTGCTGACAATGTTACAGTTAAAATTATTGTGGTGCTGTGAGGGATAAATTTGTTGCAGATTGGGGGGTTTGAGCTACCATTCTACACTTTGGGTGTACTGATGGTTCTCATAGTGCCTGTAAACTTCTGCCTCTTGCCTGCTGGTGATGGTATGTAGCTTAGTTGTTTTCTGCCATGCTTTGCTTTCATTATTGCCATTGTATGCTTTTGAAAGGGTGCGTAGGAGTGAGTCCAGGGAGCTGTCAGCTTCTCTTTGAAAATTAAAGCTGAATTGTTAGAAGAAAAAAATTTAATAATTGAAGGACAATTTTAAATTGTACTATTTACATCCACAAACATTCCATGTTAAGATCATTTAGTATATTATGTTTCAGTTTAATTATTTTAATAATTTTATATTAAATTATTATTTTTTAACCTCTGATTTTAATGTATCTTCTTCATTTCGGAAAGAAACTTTCTACTCCAAATATTGTGTCACTTGAAAATACTTCTGTTTGTAGTCAATTCCATTAGGAACAGAAATCAGGATGGGATGGTTAGTCACATCCTATGAAAATATGCAACTTGTTTTTGTAAGTTATTTTCTATACATTTGTATATTATATACTAGATGTATGAATTAATATAACTTCATATTGGATTGGTAGGGGAATGTGTATTAGTGAATTGAGTGAATATTTGTTATTTCCTCCCTTTGAAGTCTCTTGATTCTTCCTTTGAAGTCTAACAGATCACACAAGGGTATTTCCATGAAAATATTTGTGAAATTGGATATGTCATATTTAAAATGTAGTGATGTTCCTGTTACATAACCACTTATTTAGATTTCAGTGGTAATTGAGAAAGCTCTTTCACTATGCATATAATTATGTTTACTGTCTTGCTTCTTAACGTTGCCTTATTAACTTAAATAATATTACACTTACTGCTTTCTCTGGGAGAATATTTCCAATCATTGCTTCTCTCTATTTTGTAAATTTTTTCTTTTAATGTAATACTTCCTGTGGGAAGAAAATGTATTTCAGTTGTAAAATTTTCTTATAAATTATATTTGAATAAAGATAATTTGCTAAGAATTATGAGTGTTCTCAACATTACATTAGAAATATCTATAATTCAAATTTCATGCAGTTCCAATACATGAAGTCTTATGAAGAAATGTGAAGACCTGTGGATGTTTCATTTGAATAAATGTTTCTATGTAGGAAACAATGTGTTTGATCTTTTCCTCTGAATGTTTACAATGTAATATTTAATTTGATTTTAACAGCTTCCAGTGTGAGTAAGAGTACAGGTTCATTATCTCAACTTCTCAAACTTCCATCAGTTATTATAATAAGCTTAGTGATTGTGGCAGCCTCAAACACGTGGGGTTTTCTGGACCCTACATTAGAGCCACATTTACGACAGGTCTGTGTAGTCAAGATTGATCGTCTCAAATGATTAATTGAAATAAATACTTTAAAACATTAATTTACAATATTATTTTGCATTTACAGTTTCATCTTTCTCCAAGTAAAGTTGGGTTGATCTTTCTATTATTTTCTGCTCTGTATGGTATATCAAGCCCTTTTTGGGGATGGCTTGCAGACAGAGTAAACCATCAGTGGATAATGCTAGCCTCTGGTCTGTTTGCTAGCTCTATTGGATTGCTTCTCTTGGGACCTTCACCATTACTTCCTTTTCTTGAGAGGTACATTCCTTTTTAGGAGTGATATTGAATAGGCATTTATGTGTTTCATAATTTATTTCTTGTTTTAGTTCCCTATGGCTAAACCTTCTTGCATTATCAATTCTTGGAGTAGCTGTTGCCCTCACTCTTCTTCCGACATTCCAAGGAATTCTTGATAGTGCTCTGTAAGTTAAGATAATTATAATTGGATGTGTTTTGTGTTGTGAAATGATTTCTCCTTTTTATATATTTAAATTTTCTTGCCCCCACCACCACCACAGTGACGGAGGATGTAGTGATGAAATTGGAACATACAGCATGGTTGCAGGAGTTTGGTCTTGTATGTATTCATTGGGGTGAGTTAATTTTTTGTTTTCTTGTTTTATTTCAATAAATTATGTTTTTGAAATTTCATTATTATCAAATTTTTTCATTTGTAAATAATTTTTGTTTATTATAGGGAAGTTATTGGTCCTCTATTTGGTGGAATGTTAATGGATAATTATGGCTTCCCATGGTGCTCTACTGTTATGGCTGGTCTCTGCTTGCTTTTGGTAAATATTGATACAGAGCAGTGTTTTTAAAATGTTATTGGGCTTGATTCTAGTATGAGCCCATGCACTGAACTGCTGTGACCTAAATGATTCCAAATCTAAATAATAAATTAATGTAATAATTTGTTGATCAAACACTCCACTTTTTTCTTCTTCATTTTCTTCTTCTTCTTCATCCCCTTTCCCCTACCCTTTCTGCCCATATCTGACAGCCATGAATTATTATAGGCCGTATTGCTCCCATGTAGTTTTCTGAGGTCTCGTCAGGATATTTTGTAATTCATCATTCCTACTCTCATCATACTATACAATATAATAGGGCTCTAATGACCTCGCTGTTGACGAGCCCTAAAGCCCCACAAATAAAACAAAAAAACAATATAATTTCTGTCCTATGTCAGATATATGCCAAATGTGCCAAATAGGTTAATTGCTGGTCTATAATGACCCCTAAATAGTGCTGCATCTTTATAATTTGTTTCTTTTTTTCCACAATTTCACTATAAAATAATGTCTTTTTTTATTATGTCCTATCCATTGTATCTGACTTATTCTCTGATATTCTTAATCCTTGTCTTTCACATATCTCTTTACATATTTGCAACATCTTTTGTGTTTCTTTTTGTAATGTCTCCCTTGTGTCTCCATCCACAATCAGCAGCAAATCATCTGCGTAAGTGACACAACGGCCATGTTTTTCCTGTAACTTCCACAATACATTGTCAAACACCACATTCCAGTGGAGTGGGCCACTGGATGAACCCTGTGGACATCCTGTAGTTTGCTCTCTTATCACTCTTTCTTCACCTATTTCATACACAAAATGTGCCTATCTGTGAAGTATGATTTTATTATCCGAACAAGATACTTTAGCACTCCTTTTTTATTAATGTTTCGATTATATCTCTCCACCTGGTATGATCGAATGCTCCTTCTATGTCCATCTACACACATGCACAATACTTAGTTTTTCGTCCTTTTATGTTTTCTATTAATTCTTGCCTCTCTAGTTCCTTGACTTGACACAAAACCATACTGGTTTGCATTCATATTGCCATGTGTCTGTTATAATCCTATTGAAAAAAAATTCACATGTGTGTAGTAGTGATATAGGCCTATATGATTTTGGGTCATACCTGGGTCCTTTTAAGAAAAATCTCAACTTTTTTTCCAGCATTTTGGATATATGCCGTCCCGTAAACATTTGTTGTAATTCTCATATAGATATTTTATTATCGTTCTCTTTACCATTTTGTGTGTTTTTTTAGCTTTTAATTGTACACCCAGCATGGTTTCATCCTTTCTTATCTCTGGTAGATCCTCCCACTCTGCTGGCCGATCTTCCCACTCCTGCTTGTCTGTTATCGGGTAAATACTTCTCATCAAATGCTGCGCGAATTCTTTCCAATTGTGCGTATTACCTTTTCCTCCTATACTTAGTGCGTGCCATATTTTCTTTCTCCGAATCCTATTTGTGCTTATCATATATGGGACACCCCATGTTGATTTTGAAAATGCTTCTTCTATATAATTCTCCCAACTTTTCTTTTTCACTGCCAATACCATCTCCTTGTATGTTTACCTCTCTTTCTTATACTTGCCATACTCCACTGCCACCGACTTCGATCCCTTCTGAAGCGCGTGCTGCAATTTGTGTCTCTTCTGATTTACTATTTTCTTTTTTCAAGTCCTTCTCTTGTCCACCATCTTACACTCCACTTACTTTTTCAAACATAAACTAGTTTCGGAAGCTGTTGCTTCCTTCCCAGCTTCATCCGACTGCAGATCAATTGGTCCTCTGGTTGCAAGCGGGTGGATGAATTTTGATATCAAATTATTTTCAAACAGAACTGAAATTTAACAATTTTTTCTTGAATAGCTGAAAGAACCGTCAAAATGCCTGCCAAGGTTCTTTATCAGTGTTACGTTTTCATCAACTTCGTGTTTTTCATCCCAAAAATGTGCAGCTTCTGCTGACTTTTCCAAATTTGATATTCTAAAACGTTCCTTTTTTCTAATTTCTAAATTTTTTTGTTTTTCCAATGTACTTTGTCACAATCCTTGCAGTTAATTTTGTAAATTCCTGATGTTAAAAGAAGGTACTTCATCCTTATAATTAGATTTAATTAGGGACTTAAAGCTCAATTTTCTTGTGGAACCAAAGTGATATTTACTCGTTTGATAATTTTTTGGAGCTTCTGATGTAAGTTGATTTTCCATAGGTGAGAATGTTATTGAAAACTTTCATCATTAATAGTCTGTGAATTTTCACTGCACTTAATACCTATGTTTCATTTTGGAATAACAGTATGTATTTTATGAAATAATTTTTTTATAAGTATTAAATCCGCCATTGACTTTGGGCTCTTGATCAGAATCGATGGGATGGTCCCTTGCTTGTTTCCAGAGAGTAACATATCTTGTTATTCCCCATGTGGTTGTATGCAGTTTGCAACTGCTTTTTTTGTACATAGTTTATTTATTGATAAAGTGTTTTACATTTTGTACCATTTTTTGTTTCAGTTTTTTTGTTTTTTTATCTACCAAAGTTTTTGTAAATTCTTTGGCAGTTCAGACAATTAAATTTTATTCCAAATTGAATTCTTCATCTTTCAATGGCATATATATCAGTCTACGGGTAAGGCTATTCATTATGATATAATTGTGTTGCATCAGATTAAAAACAAATTCTTTTATGTAATTATCAGTGTGTTTCTCTGTACTAAATATTCTAAATTCAAATCTTTTGCCACAATTAAAACAATTTAAATCCAAAAGGGTAAAAAATTGTTTCATTGAGAAGTCAGCAGTAAATGCACATTTTTGAGACAAAAAACACAAAATTGAGAAAATGAAAGATTGATGAAGAATGTAGTTGAGAATATTGAACTGTTAGTTTGGGAACAACAGTTCATTCAGCTATTCAGGAACAAATTGTTGAATTTTGAAGTTCCGTTTGAAAATAATATGATTTTAACATTAATCCACCCGCTCACCATCGGAAGACTGACTGATCAGAAGTCAGCAAAAACTGAGGATGGAAGCAACAGGTTCCAAAACTAGTTAGTGTTTGAAAAAGTTAGGGGAGTGTTTGGCTGACAAATTATTACAATAATTTATAGTAGTGGAAGTAGGATTCCTTTAAACCTGTTCTGACTGGAAACTAAAAATAAGTTGAAGTATCTATTAGTTTTATTATTACAATTCACTTTATCAATTTGATATTTTTGTATATATTTTTTCAGTCTGTGATAACACTTGTTTATTTCTCTTCACAATATGCTCGCACAAATGTTGCCAAAGAAGTCAGTACTACTGATAGTGGTATTAGTGATGCCACAGAATCATGGGATCAGGCGGATGAAGTGGAGATTGGAAATGCATCACAGATGGCATATGGCAGCAACTATACTGAAAACTCTCCTTTGTTAGGCTCTACAAATGATCAGAGCAACATATACACAGAAGAGAAAATATTCCATTGCCCACCTGAGATAGTTTCCTATGATGGGTGGTCAGGTGCAAGCCCAGGATGGCAAAATGATGTACGGCGCACAGTTGCTATTACTGGTGGTGGTGCATGTGAGGTTTAATAAATGTGCAGTGTCCTTTATTTATATTTCTTTTGAACAACTTATGGAATATATAAGCAGTATAAGGAGAGATTTTATCCAATCAAAGTACATAATATATCCCAATTTTTTCTTAGAGACAGGTAAATTCATATTAGTTTAATGCTTCTATTGTTGTAATCTTAAGCCTTTTTTTATTACATTAATACATGAACATGTTCAATTTTGCAATATTTCAATTAGAGCACATTTAGTAGAATTTAACTAAGCGATTATAAGATGAATTATTAGTTATAAGATAAAGTGTGTTCAAGTTATTAAAAAAATAGTGATGTTTCATTGGTGACTAATAACTTGAACTATTTTAAATAATTCTGTGATCATCAGTCAGATCTAAAGAAGCAAAGTACTGATCATAAGTACCTGCTCAAACATAAGAAGACTACATTAGAATATATATGAATAGATGTAGAGGTTCCTTGAGTAATTTTTATCACAGGAATTCAAATATCACTTTCCAGAAATTTTAGATCGGTCCATTTCTTTTCTATTTGAAAGCTATTCACTCTATTCGAACATACTGGTTTAAAAAATTACAGTTCTATTTTTTTTAATATAATAATGTAAAGAGCATTATGTAGAAATTATTTATGTACTGAAGGGCAAGCTAATGGAACCCTATTAGTTGAAGAAAAGGACAAGAAAAATTGCGCTAAGGGGTTCTTTAGGAAAAGATAACAAGAAATAAATCTATTCAAGGAATCATCGTACTTTATTTTATAAACTATTTACTTATTTTTTTAACTATGTCTACCTCTAAATCTTTTTATTTGGTATTATTTCCCTGGAATGAAGACTAATTTGATAAAACCTATTAAAAGATTTGAACTTTTTTTTTTGTGGGTAAGGTGAGTTTATTTTAGGCGTTCCGTAATTTATTAGTGTGCACTTGCGTTTCCTAAATTTCAGACATTTAAGAAATTTTTTGCTGTATTTCACATGTTCACACTTTCATTGTGTTATTTTATTTCTTCCAAAATCATTATACCAGTTTAGTCATCTTGCAGAGTGCTTTGTTCTCATCTTCGTAAAGTCATTTTCATTATATAACTTTTTTTGTTTTTTCAAATTTGTGTATTTTATGGTGCATTCAATCTAAATGTAGTTTCCCATAATATTTTTGTGCTCATTATTTTCTTTTCTTCACTTCTTTTAAATATCTGCACACTTATGAGTAGGTTATTCACATTTTATTACTTCCATTGTTGCAAAGAAAACTGAAATATCTAGTCATTTGTTGTTAATGTGAGGACATTGGTTATACTATTATATATGCTGAATGAATTCAGTGTTATAATGTTATTCAAGTAATTTGTTGTTATCTAGAATTCCAATATTATTAATGGCTGTGATTTACTTGTGCTTCATCAGTATGTGTAAATATAATATTCTGAAAATCTTGTATCTTAAGACAAAAAAATTTAAGTTAGAATTGTTAAAATTTAATTTTTGTTATTCAGCAAGTAGGTTAAAGTCTGCATGTATCAGGTTTTTTTGTATTGACAGCCCTTAGGTCATGTACCTAAGTCCATCTTGAAGTTATTGTGATGTATGATTGGATCAAAGATGCAGTAATTTTTGTAGTGTATACATTTGAAATATTTTGTGCCTTGGATTTCGTGAAAGTTTTTGTATTAGTGAAGTGTAGAAGTATACAAATGAACCAATTATTTGGTAATCACTCAAGAAAAAATTGATATTTCTCTCTAGATATTTACCAAGTAAAATTGTGTAATTAGAAAAAATGTGTTGTCTGTATTTGTGTTGCATGTATATAATATTTCATTCTAAAGATTTTAATGTCTTGACATAGGGTGGCTCAAAAGTTGTTGAAAATTTTTATACTCTCTTTCCCTTAGAAAATACTAAATAGCTAAAGGAAGAGTTGTTTTAATGATAATCAGTTAATTTTATGAGGATGTACAATATTATATATTTGAAAGAGAATAATAGATGTGCAATTTAATGCTATGTTGGATAATAATGAACAAATAAATACATATTGGTTTGAACATTCGTTATCTTACAATTGTATTCTGAATCATGTTCAGTAAGTAGAAACATCAGCATAATAAATTGTAGATATGTATTATTTTCACTATTTTAATTTTATGAATTTACTTATTTATTTTTCAATCATTCATTCAAAAAAACTGGAAAATTCCTATGAATACATTACATCATATTACTTGAAGAACTAATTACAATTTGGCAATAGATAATCAGAGTAAATATTGTTATAAAAGTAATAGTTATTATTTCTAGCTGTTCTGTTTGGAACAAAAAGTAGAATCTAAATTAATTCATTACAACCAACCCTTCAAGTTAAAATTTAAAAAGGAAAAGTTGGATCGTTATTTAACACAATGGATTGTATAATGCAATAGTTGTTATGGATTATTCTGATCTGTTATACTTGAAGGTTTCCACAAATGAATCACCTTGTCTAATTTATTAATAAGTTTTAGTCTTAAAAAAGTTTGAAAAAAATAATAAATAAATTGAATTCTGATATTCTGAAAGTAAAATATTCTTTCTTTTTTTTTCCTAATAGGCAACACCTTTGTACTCTCCATTCAAACAAACCAACGAACGGTCAAAAAATATGTTTTATTTAATTTCTTATATATTCCTCTTTTCTTTCGATATCCTTTTTTATCAAGCTGGTAGATCCTATTTGTGCAAGTTATTTTGGAAGTATTTAAGTGTTCTCTTGCATATAAATTATATATTTTGTTTATTTGTTGTTTAAATTTTTTGTTGCTTTTATAGTTTTCCTCAGAATAAAATGTTCTGAGAACTTCTATTAAAATTGGTAAGCTAGTTTTTATGGATAGCCATGTATAATTAACTTAGGTGGGACTAGTTCTCAAAGTTAGTCAAATCACTGAGGAGTAAAATTGTTTTCTTAATTTGTATTATAATTGTTTTATAACTAAACATGATGTATTACAATCAAGAAAAAACATTTTATTATTTGTACCTATCAGTAAATAGTATAGTTTAAAAATCATTCAGGAACTCATATGTGCAACGTTTACACCGCTGAGTGCTATGCCATATTGAGAGCACTATGTCAACAAATTTCCTGATTTGTTCTGATTCTCTAAGTACCCTTCAAGCAATCCAGACTATGTATCCAGCTGATAAGCTGATCCGGAACACCCAGTTTGTGCTTTTATTGCTGGATTCTTGGATATGTGGGAATCAGAGGAAATGAGGATGTTTCCGCAAAAGCGGCATGCCTCGAGAATCACAGGGATTTCTTTACGATTCCAAAAAGGATCTCCTAAATTCCATCAAGACAAGGATTTTGAGTGAATGGAACAATGAGTGGTTGGCTGTTGAAGGGAATAACTTATCAAATCCTCTGTTAGGTCATGGAGCAGTTTCTGTAGGTCAGTCAGTCGCGACGAAGTCTTGCTAACCCGCCTGCGCATAGGACATTGTCCTCTCACTCATTGGTATCTCTTATTACTTGATGATGAACAGTTTGTGAGGAGTGTAGCTCTTCTCTGACAGTGCGTCACCTACTAACTGATTGCAGAAGATACTCAAGTATACGGAGACAAATTGGTCTGGCTTCATATTTTCCAACAATTCTCGGAAATAAAACAGATGATGTTAATAAACTATTGAATTTTATGAGTAGATCGGGGCTCCTCTCACAAGTTCTCGGGAGGGTTTAAATTTGCATTCTTTTCTTTTATCCTTCCCTTCCGTAATTTGAAAATTATAATTTTTAGATTTTTTTCTTTTTTATGATATAATTTTTTCAGCTACTGTTTCCTTTTTTCTTTCATATTTGTATTGAGATATTTGTTGAATTCAGGAGGGTTTTTTTAGAGGGTACAGATATTCGGCAAGTCCCACTCACAGGGAAGAGAGTTTACGGCTCTTCTCTATAGTGTGAACTGCATTTTTTCCTCACCTGCAAGGGCTCTAATGACCTTGCTGTTGACGAGCCCTAAAGCCCCACAACAACAAAAAAGGAACTCATTTGAAAAACATGAGAGCATATTAAGGTATGGTGGTCAAGTGCAATGGTTTTGTGATTCAGACATCACACCTAGGAGAAAGTAAAATATCTATTTGAAATGTCTGGTGAGAATAGATATGAGCGATGTAAAAAATACTACCAGAAATTTCCAATTATTATTGATTTCACCTTCTCCATACTGACTTATTTCTTTTCAACTCTATTTACCATGAGATGAGATAATAGATATTTCTCCAAAAATTTCATAAAAAATAGACATGAAACAAATACAACAAATTGTGTAATATAATAATATTATACACAATTATTATACAACAAAATCACTATTAGCAACATAAATATCAAAAAATACCATTCAACTTTCTCCAGTACCCATTTCTGTTTTAAAAATACCATAACCAAGTCTACATTCAAGTGCAATAAGAACAATTACACAACAAAAGAATGTTGTTTTTGGGGCTTAACCTTGAAAGGCATTCTCAAGACTTCTAGCAGCAAATCTAAAGATCTACCAGTCATAAATGTAGCCAAACAATGAAAATGTTGTAAACAACAGCAATTAAATAATTCTCTTTGCAGTAAAATATTAATCCATAAATAGTAAAAAATCTGGACTTTTTGATTTGTTAGTTATTTACGATTTTGATAGTATGGCTTGGCCAGCTATTAAAATGATTTAAAATACATGCAGGCACATGAACTCTAGTTTATATAAATAGAATAGGATAAATGAGAAAAAACAAAATTTTTGTAGCTTGATAAATATATAACCAGAGAATATTGAAAAGAAAATTGTATTATATCCTGGAGACTTTTCATTTGTACAATGATTGCTACTAATTTATAAAATACCCAATTCCATATCTATTTAAATTGCAATTAATCTAAACTTTAAATCATCATTTGTATTTTATTGACTTTTTCTGCTTGGTAAGTTCATTCTTGTAATCACATATAATATTATCTATATTTTTCCCTGAATTACATTTTACGAAAGGAATATTTGTAAAAAATTTATTTTAAACCAAATTGACAAAGTACATAGTGTTAAAATAAGTAAAACTAATAATAAATAATTTGCTGTACTTATTAAATTTATATTTGCTACTGTGACAAGCATCACCGGTGTAGCTACATATCAGAAGAATATTATCCCTCAATTTTCTTGCCCAATGATAAAAAAATTTCAACTGGAACCCAATGACAATCTGATCTAAAATTTGAATACAAGTAGTCAAATTGTGTATAAAAGATAATTTTTTAAATAAAATTTGAGGGGACATGTTTCGAATTTCAAATAATTTTTTATGGATTGTTCCAAAATTAATTAAATTTTTTACTGGGTTGTATGATGGATATGACTAATGTTAATTTAATGCTGAAGAGAATGACACTTATTTTAGCTCTCTATGGCAAATAGTTTTAAACATATGGTAGTTAAAATATCTGACGAGCAGTCAAAATTGGACTCTTTCTGTATCTTTGGAAGTCTAGCTTAAAAATGTAAAGTCAATAAAATTTGAAATTGTGAAACATGTCATACACTTAGGGACCACTGCAAGAGTACCAAAAATTATAAAGATCTGAGAAGTCAATGTCCTGAAGTGTTATATTTTTGGTTTATTGATATGGAATGACCCTCCAAGGAGAAATGTAATGGATCTACACTTACCAAGATTTTCCAATGCATGATTGTCAGTAGTGTTAGGAGCTGTCTGTAAAGCAACTTGGAGGGAGGGTTTTGTGTGTGTGTGTGTCATTACACTGCATTATGGAGAAGTAGAGCGGTGTTATCCTTGGGGTTACATAATGCTGTTTTATGGGGTATATTTTAAACAGCACTTTAAACCTGAAAGTTAGCATCTGTAATTCATGCAATTGGTGATTTTTACATTATGTAATTTAAGATCGGCCCCTTAGGGATTTAATAATGAAATTTATAGAGTAATATCAGAAGATCCATGATAAGCAAATATAATTATACTACCAGTGGTTACATAATTTGGCTACTGTTGTTTACATATTTATTTATGAAGATTTTTTTTTTTTTGTGGGGCTTTACGGCCTGTCAACATCGAGGTCATTAGAGCCCTCAAGAGAAGTTTGAATAAGTATGTTGTGACTTCATTAAGCACATTTTGCTGCAAGTGGTTGGAACATTTTACTAGAAGTGGTTATTGAGAAATTTTTTGCCAATTATCTTTTAGAGATAAAAGTTAAATGTTTATAGTGAAATTCTGATTGAAGTCTCTTCAAGAAAGTTTCAGAGAACTCTTGAAATTTCATTTTAAAGAATCCATGTGAAGCATATGTGCGAAGATGGACAATAGAATTCAACAAGAACGAGGACAAGGATACGGGTTCTTCTCATCATTGCGTAATTTTATTACTTACTTTTTATCTTATCTAGGAACTTTTGCTGAAATTTTTGAATCCGCCTCTGCCTTAGGGCCCTTGATCGGAATTGATGGGATGGTCCCTTGCTTGCTTCCGGAGAGTAAATTAGTTTATTGTCCTCCACGTGGTCATACGCAGTCTGTACTGTTTTTTGACAATAAATTTATTATTATTATTACTAAATAAAAGTGGCCTTGAAAATGAAGTAAAAACTGACTTCAAAATGTTGGTAAATATAATTATGAAAATACGACAAAATGGATTAGACATTCAACCTATGATCTCAAGTACTATTAATTATGAAACTGCAGTGAAATATGACTATCTTTAATAAATATACGCATAAACTAGAATCAAGAATACTTCTTAAAATAAATTTTCTTCATGAATATATTTAGTCACACACATCTATAGTCTCTACATATTATTCAACATTATTCTTGAGGATTTTGTTCAAGTGAAGGGTTGAGGTTTTCACCTTGCTTTTCAACAATTATGATTATTGTTTAATACCACCCAAAGCTTCATCTTGTTGTGTCAATATGTTACGTACTGTGAGAACATACCTGTCTACACTGCTTAATATCCATTGCCACATCATAGAACTAGCAATTCATCAAACTGATTTGTTCTGTTATCGTACTTTTTAATATCTTGCAAGTGAACGAGGGGACATATGGCTGAGAAATAGTTCCATGAAATGTAAGATATGACCTAGAAATTCAAATACTGTGCATATGTATCGACATATATGAAATCAGAATATTTTCTTCAAAATTTTTAAAACTTGTACTTCCTATTATTATATATTTCAATCTCATTTATATTTCCATAGTTTTGGATATGTAACTTCATTACCATTTATATTATTTATAATATTTATTTTATTCATATATTTACATTATAATATTTAATATTATCTTTATTAAAATATTAACAAACAAAAAGTGGAGCTGCATCAAAGGGTTTGGTGGAGGCACATGCTTTGATTAAGAATATAGATTAAGGTATTGATTATGGGGTTTTAGTAAGTTAATTCACTTTCCTATTCAACAGTTCAGGAAGTGAAAAGTAGTTTTCTCAATATTAGTCTTTTGTTGAAAGAGGATAATGCTGAATATTTTCCATTATGTCATTTGGTAAATGTTGAAACGTATATAAGTGCTTTATAAGTAGATATGATGCATAAGGAGAAATTATGACTTTTCCTACTTCCGCTGGCATACCTTTGCTTTCATGTTTAGCGTCCTTTTCACATACAAAAAAAATTGAAAAAGTATGTCATTCAAGAGTCTTGTCATATGTCCTATAGAAGGATTGCATAATTTCATTTAAACTCCTTGATTTAACATACATTTGTCTATTCTGCAATATACATTACGGATTATTTTTTAATTCAAGACCATTAGAAGCAAAACAAAACAAAAAAATAACCAATTCTTAATTTCAAGACAACTGATGTTTGTAAAAGAAGCTAATTTGGAAAAAATACATGCTGTACTTTGTGGTTTCAATCCAAAGTTAGTCAAACAACCACTACTCACTCTAAAAAATACAAATAATGTGAAATAGAGTAAATAAGTAACAGCCTTCTTCTAAGAAGAACAGATAAAATATGTTATTAAATTAATATTTTAATAAATAAACATTTATTACTAGAAAGCTGTTTAAAAACATTAGACATAATAAACATAAAATGCAAAAATACCCATATATTTATAGTTAACTAAACATAAAATATCAGTCTCCCCTATGGACATGGCCAATCTTATATACTTCTTCAGTCAACATTTGCAAGTTATATTGAAGTGCATTTACATATTCAATAGTAATCAATGGGGACAATTTTAAAAGATTTTTAATGTGTTTAAAAAAACCACGAGTGTACCAAAAATAAACATAACTTACAAATCATAAGAATCAGAGATAAGACAGTCTTTTCTTTTCTTTAGTGGAATGTGGGTATTTTTATCATCAACAACTCTGAATATTAAAAGATGAAATTACAGTATTGCACTTAATAGTATACACCATTATCATGACAATGTCCATATTTCTCATGCCATTCATCACCTCTGGAACAAACACTAATTGTTAGACATCCTAGCGAAACATAGTTGTCTATATGCAGAAATTTAGAGGTGCAGCATTCTGCAAGAATTCAAGGAAAATATTTGCATTAACAGTTGAATACACAATTTTTTTTCTTTGTTGTTTCTACATAAAAAAAGATAAGTGAATCTCTTCTTTTTTCCCATCAATGCCAAGATAGTTATAAAAAAACTGTATATTAAGAACAAAATATGAAAGACGTTTATGAACAAGTCAAACCTTTGCATCAGCCCTAAATATCAATGACCTAGACTGAAAATAACAATTAACAAATTAGAAAATGACTTTCTTATTGTTATGTACATGTATTATGATTTTTTTTAATGAGTGCTATCACTATATTTAGATTTCTACTTGTGTAAAAACATGTACGAACACTTCAAAACAATCTTGTACTTGAATAATACTTTAATTTTATTCTACACTACATACAATTTTAAGAAACAAATAAATAAATTTATTGTCAAAAAAACAAAAACATGTGTATGACCACATGGAGGACAATAAACTAATTTACTCTCCAGAAGTAAGCAAGGGACCATCCCATCAATTCCGATCAAGGGTCCTAAGGCAAAGGCGGATTCAAAAATTTCAGCAAAAATTCCTAGATAAGATGAAAAGTTAACTACGAGTTACAATACTAATAGAACATCAATATGTTCGTAATTTAACGCAAAAAATTTAGTTTACATGTACAAATTATTATCAAACTAAGGTTACCAAATTAATAGAAATATTTCAATTCAATGATCCTATGCTTTATTTTCTTCTCTAACTAAACAATTAAATACCAAACTTACTTAATTCCTGTATTACAAATGCATTAATTCTTGACCATTGTTTGTTTTCAAAAACAATAATGAAAGTATGTATTTGAACAATAAAATAAAAACTCATCCAGTTCTAAAATTTTTTGTTTGTTTCAATGCAATTATTATTTCGCTTAGATTTGGGGGATTTGTACTAACCCTGATCCTACTCCTGTCAGACATGGTGTTGTCTGTTTGCCTCTGTTGCTGTTCTACACCACCGTGTGACTCCTTCTCCTGTGTCTTATTTAGGAGTTCCTTAAAGTGTTCGCTCCATCTATCCATTTGCTCCCTTTCTGTGTGCAGCAATTTTCCTTCTTTATCTCTAATTTGCTGCTTGCTTCCTCTCTTGTTTCTGTCCAGAACTCTGGTGATTCGATAGAGCTCTTTTGTGTCTCTTTTTCCTTCTGCCTACTCTGCCAGGCTTGCTTTTTTGTCCACCCATCTTTGTTTATCTCTTCTCACACTTTTCTTTATTTGTTTGTCAATAGTACTATATTCTATCCTACCATCTTCTTGCTGATTTCTGGTCTTACTCTGAATAATTTTTTGTTTCAAATTCTGTCTTTTCAATTAATTTCCAAGTTTCAGCCGACATCCAGTCCTTCTCTTGAGCATTCTTATACCCCAGGGCTTTTTCACTGACATCTAACAGTTCTCCCTTAATGGTCCCCCATCTCTCCTCCACATCCCCTGTTTGAAGATTTTGTAAAACTTCAAATCTATTTCTTAGTTCTATTTTAATCTTGTCTTTGACTTCTCTATTTCCAATATTGCTAACATCAAACTTGCTTTCTCACCGTCTTTCTTTTCTCTGAAAGAACATTTTGGTACCCATTACTTTGATCCGTAGGCTGGCAACAATTAGATGATGTTCGCTTCCTACATCTGCACCCCTTCTATTTCTAACATCCAACAAGGATTTCCTCCACATTTTTTTGATGACAAAATGATCAATCTGGTTTTCCGTCCTAAAGTCGGGGACACCCATGAGATCTTATGGCACGTTTTATGTGGAAATAATGTACCGCCAATAACCAGGTCATTTGATGCACAAAACTCTGTAAACATCTCACCGTTTTCATTCACTTCCCCTACACCATGTGTCCCCATCACATGCTCCATGCCTTGAATGTTGCTACCAACCTTAACATTCATATCTCACATCAGGATTACTAAATCTTTTGGAGGGTTTTTTTCCATTACTTTTCTCAATTGGATATAGAATTTTAATTTTTCTTCGCTGTTCACATCTACTGTGGGCGCATAAAGATTGTATGATCGTGATATTTCTTATCTTAGCCTGGAATCTTGCCACTATGACTCGATCAGATACTGGGTACCATTCTTACAAGCTCTTCCGTGCAGGCTTTGATTATAATATAGCAACACCACTTTTGTGCGTACACTCAACAAGTACACAAGGATATACTTACATAATTATAATATTTTGAAACACGAATGTATAAACTCATTCATTTCTTCTTCTTCTTCAGTTGGCTCTACAGTCCCAAATGGACCTTCGCCTCCTCGACAAGCCTCCTCCATTTTTCCCTGTCTTTT
>NNCF01132243.1:220522-233304 GCA_002313205.1 Laupala kohalensis | reverse complement strand
TTTGTTATTTGAGTGATGAGTGGTCCCACTTTGTTTTGTGCGCAGGTCAATGACTCGCATCTCGCGTTTCCTGGCAGCTGGCACGACGTGATCCTCTCTCCCCGGAACAGCGATACTTTCACTCATGTCATGTCGTACACCATACGAGGTCTGCCCAGGGCGTCCATGTTCGAAGCCATTGTTCAAGCCAAGAACCGCTACGGCTGGAACGAGGTCTCGGACATGTTCCAGTTCTTTACGCGCGGAGCTGGTGAGTATCATCATCCCTCTAAATAATAATTGAAATTGAAGTTTATTTCCCAGTTCTTTACAAACAGTTATATAAAAAGTTTTATAAAAGTTATATCAAATTTTTACAAAAGTTACATAATAATTACACAAACGTTATTCATAAACAATAATAATTATGATAATGTTTACAGAAACACTTGCTTATACATTTTATTTGCATGTATACACTTTATTTTACATGTATTTATATGCTTATAAAATGT
Organism: Laupala kohalensis; assembly: GCA_002313205.1. NCBI lineage: Eukaryota > Metazoa > Arthropoda > Insecta > Orthoptera > Trigonidiidae > Laupala > Laupala kohalensis. The sequence continues at coordinate 232,810 of NNCF01132243.1, read as the reverse complement.
ATTTGCTTATAGTTTTCTTGTATTATTAATAAAAATGTTTTTACTATGTATTGTATAATGCTAAGGTGTCTTTACATAGATCTCATAAAAAACTTTCTATATATTTTAAAACTCTCTAAGTTCTCTAGAACTTGTCATAATAATAATAATAAAGTGGATTATAATCGCCCAGATATCCTTCATATTGATAAGGAAAATAAGACAGCCACTACAATCCATATTGCTGTTCCGCTGACTCACAACATTACTTCAACTGAGTCAGAAAAAGTTAGGAAATACGAGGATCTAGCAACTGAGATCAAGAGTATATGGAAGTTAGGCAAGGTTGAAATTATCCCCTTAATGATATCTGTCGAAGATGTTTTATCGAAGAGGTTTCAGAATAATTTGGAAAAGCTAAGACTCGAGAAGAATATTATGAAGGTCGCACAAAAAGCTATCCTCCTGCAGATAGGTCACACCGTCCATAAATTTTTGAATTAATTAATAACATCATACAGGCCAGGATGAATTTCCACATGTTGGCCGCCTCGATAGAGGAAGAAACCAGAGAACTTCTGAGTTTTGTGTCTGGGAATTAAAAGAACTAATCAAGAAGAAGACCGAGTATTTAGATTGAATGTTTATGATGAAATATACTTATATTCCACTGGTTGATATAATATCCAAATGAAACGTCCTCACGAACATACCACTCACGTTTATTATGGGTTTTTTTTTTTTCGACGTTTGGTCGAGGTGCCCTTCGCAAGGCTACAATGTAATAAAATATGCATATGTACTCACAAGTGAAACCAAGAAGTATTAACAGATTTGCCGGAACTCAACATAATCTCATTGTGTGTGTGTCCTAAAGGTGGCTCCACACATTCGTTATTCGGCGAACCAAGAGCAACCGCACAGCGAATTAGAGGTTATGGAGAGAGAATCTGAAGGAATCACACATTCTGCTGCGTATGTATAGTTCTGTCTTGTGAAATGTTGTTAAGTAAAGTAAATTGGTCTTATCTAATCTTAATCAAATCAGTGAAATTAATTTTTATTCCATATGAATTTAGCTATGGTAATCAGTAATCTCGAATTTAAGATCCTTATAATCAATAATAATAATAAATTTATTGTCAGAAAAGCAGTACAAACTGCGTATGACCACGTGGAGGACAATAAACTAATTTACTCTTCGGAACCAAGCAAGGGACCATCCCATCAATTCCCATCAAGGGCCCCAAGGCAGGGGCGGATTTAACATTTCAACACTTTACTCCTAACGATAAAAATAAAAGTTCAGTACGTTTTTAAGTATTAACGAATACGAACAAATATTGTATTTAATAAAACACAAGAAAGTTATTTCACTAGTATGTATTTCTATCAATTGTATCTATTGCGGTCATTCATGAACCTATCTCTCTGCAACGATTACGAATAGAAAATTTGCCTAAGACGATATTTTTAAATACTTCTTATTCCTTGAAAATCTAGTTTTAAAGAAATAGATGAAATTTTTGAATGGACCAATAAAGAAACAAAATTATTTTTGTTTTATATACAACTGCAATTAATCAGTTTAATCATAATTTACTTTGTATATTAGTCATCTACTTTTCATTGTGTGAAATTAAGCAAAAAGTATGTATTCATGAAGAATAAATACAAATATTTAACGTGTTGAAATATTTTAATATCAAAATTTGTTTTGTGTAAATTATTAATTAACATCACTCAAATCTCGCGAAGAAACAGCAATACAAATTGGCAAATTGATTGGCAACCGAGTTCACATTAATAACTCATAAATAACGAACGAAAATAATATAAAATACATTTCGAGCTATATTCAGTTGGTACGCCTACTGATAAATAATAATAATTTATTTATCTGCAAGTGAGCGATGCAAAAGTAGTGACAGATAAAAAAGAGACATAACAGTACACATTGTACAGAAGGAATAAAATACATAATTAAAAATAAAATAATTAATTATCTACTGATGGCCATATGTGCGTATATTCACATGCATACACAAANTATATATATATATATATATATATATATATATATATATATATATATATATATATATATATATATATACATATTTATTGCTCCACCTATATATTTAACGTAGAAGTAGCTTTCATCAAATTAAGGAAAAGAAGAAGTAAAATAAAACCAAATCTTCACACTTCACTCTGAATGAATGCGTTATATAAATAAATAAATAAATAAATAAACAAGCTTTTTTGTAAAAAACGCAGGGGTAAACTGCGTATGACCACGTGGGGGGCAACAAACTAAGTTACTCTCCGAAAACAAGCAAAGGATTTACCCTATCAATTCCGATCTAGGGTCCCAAGAGCAGTGGCAGATTTAATAGTTATAAAAAATTTAAAATCAAATACGTAGTTATCAGTTTATTATTCCAAAATGAATCGAATATACAATGTGCAGTCAAAATTCGAGATTAATTATAACAAAAGTATTAAATGACATTCCCACCTTTGGACCCGGAGAAAAACCAGAGAAAATCCTAGAATGTGGCTACAGATATAATGTGCCAAGGTTGCGTAGATTTAGAAATAAACTATTCTAAATAAAAAGGATAAAAACAACATGCATGAAAAAAGGAAATTCATCCGAATACATGATATTAATTCCGTATTAAGTTTTTATAACAGCGTCGTAAAGTGAAAGGCTGATTTGGGATTTTTAATGTTTTTACATCTGATTGCTTTATAGGCGTCAGAGTGAGGAGATACGTCCAGAACGATGCGACAGGTGCTGTTGGAGCATCTTGGAAAACTTTATGCTTCCCTCGAGACGTATTGGTGTAAAAGCTATATCCTCGCTCGCATCAATCGTTCACTGGTCTCTTCGACAGTACTGGAAAGAAAAGACTTACTTGTGATCAGCAAACTAAAACAACATTTATTATTTTTAACTCACAACTTCCGAGTAGCAGCTCCTACTCGTGGAGGAGTGTTTGCATCGTCAACGGCCCTCAGGTGAAAATTGCGACGGACATCGAGTCGAACCCGAGATTCCTGCTACAACCGCAGGTGTGCTACCCACTGCACCACCCTTCGGGTGGATGTTGCGTACGGACTTTGGAACCGCCAAATTTTGTTATTATTAATTTCGACTTTTCACTGCATATTATATCTACGATTCATTTTGGAATAATAAATGGTTAACCGTACGTAATTATTAAATATTTTTATAAGTATTAAACCCGCCCTTGATCGGAATTGGTGGGATGGTCCCTTGCTTGTTTCCGGAGAGTAATTTAGTTCATTATCCCTCACGTGGTCAAACGCAGTTAATAACTTATGTTTTGACAATAAAGTTTATTTGACCATACAGTTTATTTATTTATTTTTATATATCAAAACGAAGATGCCGCACCAGTTAACCTGGTACAGTTTCTATATATTTGCAAGTCTTTCAATACATCACGAGATAAATTGTACTACTGTTAACATCCATTATGTCATCAAAATTAATAAATAATTAAAGACATACTTTTTATTTATATGGTAGTCATCCATCATAAAGTCGCAATTCTTGAAAAATGTTTATCTCGTAATAAATAAAGAATTACGTTCACCATTCATTAAATAAAGCGTTTGTGTCTTCATTTTGTGAAATTTTAGAAAGTGTATCTTAGTGCACTTTCTTTTGCTCGTTTAATCTATTATGAGAACTACCAAGTATTACGAGAGGTGTTAGTACATCTTTTCCAAACTTATTTAATATTCTAGGAGTAAATGAGTTTAAAGTATATTTTATCGGTCGTGTATGAATAGCAATGTACCTGATTATATTACAAAACAAAAAATATAAAAATAAAAACATTATCCGTCCATAAAAAAGGTCGTAAGTTTTTAATTATTTATTTCATTTTATCACGAAATATTTTTTAAAATGGGAATTCTATAGTCAATTAATTCAGGAGATTTTTTTCTTATTCCGTTTACTTTATGTTCTTAACATTATAAAATAATCGATCCTTCATATAAAAGCCCCGAAACCCACATTTGTTGATGAGTAAGTCCTATTCTTTTTTAATTTTTTAAAATCAAAAACTGTCAACAAGTGATAAATAAACTGCTCTGTAAACCACTTTCAACGGTAGTGATTTATATTTGGTTCCGAGAAAGTAGGTTACATTCGCGAGAACTCCAAACAAAAGTAAAGGTCCTTTGTCTTCTTTAATAAATTTTCTCCTTTCCTTGGTGGTAACGACTCGACTTGTTTGTCCTATCCGACAAAGCCAACTGCGCAGAGCAATGTAGAGGTATTGACGGAGCTTTTGAATAGCGGGAGCGAGTATGACGAATGCTCTTAGCGTGCGTGGTACAACACAATGGCGACTTGAGTTTGTATTATCACTCTTCAAACATGGAGTAGAAATCTAGCGTTTAGTCATTCATGTTTAGTCGTTGTAGTGTTAACGTGAAAGGCGTGGTTGATTGTAGATGAGGTGGAAAGTAAAAAAAAAAAAATGATAAAATTTTATAATTTTCAGAATTTATTTCATTTTCGATAATATGTATTGGGAAACTGTTTCCTTTTCTTTTCCTTTCATCTTTGTATTTAGATATTTGTTGAATTCAGAAGAGTCTTTTTAGTGTGTATGGTCGAGATATTCGGCGAGTCCCACACACGGGGAAGAGTCACTACGGCTCTTCTCTATGGTGCGAAGATGCATTTTCCCCCACCTGCAAGGGCTCTAATGACCTTGACGTTGGCGAGTTCTAAAACCTCAAGAGAAAAACTAGGTGGAAAGTGTTTGTTGTACAGTAAACAATTTTACTCCTTTTTTCTGACAGTGGAACTGTATTCTTGCTGCACCATGTAGGCATTTGCTTTCTTCACATTTCATGTCTTTTATTTGTGTTGAGTTTCTATGGAGACGGGTGAAGTTAAACAATTGAGCGATGCATTACTGAAACTAGTTTATTGTTCTACCAATACTAACGGAATTACTACCATTTTCGTTCTTGATCCTTAATATAAACCTTTATATAGGTCAAACTTCTAAAATATTTCACATTTTCATACATTCAATGTTTCGACAAATTAATTGTCTTGTATTTCAATACTCTATCATATTTAATACATAATTCTCCTCACTACACTACGCATTTACTCATATCTGTTCCTTTTTCTACAATCGAAAATAACATTATAATTTCAGATAGATTTTCTTCAATGTTCATTCATACGATTTTTTGTTAAAATAACTGTTTTTATTTAAGATTTTATTTCAATTTACAATTGTTAACAAACATTTTTTACTCTTATCTTCAGAGAACAAAAAAGAAAGATGATTGTTTCCTTTTGACAGCGATTACAGATTTGAATTCTTAAGATGAAAGCACCGTTTTTCATTTTAAATTCAACACGACTGCGAAAGTGTTCCATGAAATTTGCTTGGATAGTCACAAATAAGTATGTATTCAAAAAAACGTAAGAGGATACATTCAACAATTTTCTTCATAAATATAACTATGTTTGTTAAAATTTAAACTGCTATTTATTTCTTGTTTGTTATATGCGTTCAAAAGTTTGTGTGTATCATGAAACCCCAAAATGATTTAATTTGTGGCCCAACTTTAACTATTGCAGTGCCAAAACGCGCAGAACTGATGATACAATAACATCCCACTCACGCTAACATATTTCATCCAATTACTTAAAATACCAACAGGAACATTATTCAATTCATGTGTGCAGTATAACACCCAAACAAAATTCCGACCCATTAAAGGTCATTTCAATTTTCCACTCTTCCCGTCAACTGTTTCGACCACTAATGGTCATCTACACCACAAACTAACCCAACACAATTTCTAAATAATAGAGTAGATTACGTAAGTAGTATTAGTGTCATCAAAACAATTCCTCTGTTGTTTTAACGTGACGTGGATCATGGAAGTAAAATGGTGGCGGTAAGAATTCCCCCCCCCCCCCGCAAGATTTTTCATGACGACCTCCTTCTTTAAAACAAATTCCTCTGCTGACTTATGTAGTTTTACCTAATTATCACGTATACATTACATGACGTACTGAATCACAATCAGCATAAAAGAAAAGTTGCCTTATTATACTCAAAAGTCTATGTTTTCGTGGTTTATTTATATACTTGTCTCACTGTAATTTCCTACGTTGCCTGATTCTTTGCCGGTAACAGACACGCGAAAGAGAATCCTTAGAATTTCTACGTTGATATCTCCGACGCTTCTTTGGCGAGGCACAGAGCCAGAATAGCAAACAACGCAATCCACGCGTACACAAGTAAACTTGGCTTCCTGTCTGACTTAAGAAAATGCTGGTTATGAAAATTAGTTTATGTAGAAAAAAATACATTTACGAGAATAATTAATTGTTTTTAATTTTCTATCAAATCGAGAAACTTGTGAAATCTGTTAATTTTTATCCTTTTTTACTTTCCAAATTACGCAGAGAGTGTAAAAGGGAAGTATTGTAATCGGTCGAATAAACTATTTGAGATCTCTTCGGATCTTTACGAATTAGCTCAAGGAGAGTCGATTTTCAAATTTTGGCGACGATGTTCAATGTATGTGTGTGTGTGTGTGTGTGTTAATAATTTTGTTCCCCCGATAACCGACGAACAAATTGGTGTATCGAAATCAAACTTGAGATTTGACTTCGAATACGTTGGGAATAGAAGAAACATATTTCTGGACAGAAGCTCATTCCCACTTCATTTACACATCACGCTCCACTTCCGGTTTCTTAATATTCGAAATTTTATTCTGCAAATGTTGGTGGCGCTTTATTTGAATCTGAAAATGAGGTAATTCCAAAGAGCTCAGTTTGGAAGATACTTCACGCAATCTTTACTTGAATTCAATATTTTGGTTGTTAGGATACCATGTATTGTGATGATAAATATTTAGCATCCGATTTATCTAAGAAAGATGTCACCTTGTATAATATTTTTAGTATATGATTATTATTATTATTTGTATTTATTTTAATTTTTGTTTAGTTCCGTGAATTTTTTTTAATGAATTGTAATTGGAAAGTTGAGTGGGGGAAACTCCATATTTTTTTATTTTAATTTTCTTACCATGGTGGGGTCCTCAGACCCCCACCTCGCCCCCTTATCGCCACCACCACTGTGGGAGAAATAAAATGGGGAGAGTTCGTGTCATATCCCATTCTCGCGGAAGCTTTAAGGAGATTGAAAGTGTGCCGAGAGGACGTTGGGGTGTGTTGTGAAGTGGCAGGGAGTTCCTTTGGCGAATGAAGGGGTTGGAGAGGGATGATAGTGGGGGTGATTTACTTTGCGAGGCTTAAGTCGACTCGACGCGACGCGGGTTCTAAACTTGGGGAAAGCATTCCTCTCTCACTCATCGACGTGTTCGCCTGGCCGCTTCGCGGAGAAGCTCACAACACTATTAGCCTAATTGAGACGAATGGCTTTTCGCCGAGAGAGTCACTGTTGGGCTGAGTAGGCGCTTTGTCGAAGGGTGTGGAGGGACGTGGACGGACGGACGGACGGGAGGGAGGGAGGCGCTGTGATCCGGATGCACCAAGAAAAGAGGAAGTAGTGGTGGGAGGTATATGCGATTACAAAGACTACTGAATGGAACTGTTGTTGACAATGGGTTCTGTATATATGGTGCCAGATGAGAAAACGAAGTTGCAGCAAAGTAGGGGGATTCTATGAATAAATAAGTGAAAGAAAGTAAAGGGGGAAAAGTTTAATAAGATGGAGAAAGTTTAAGTGATGAAATATAGAGGGTGACAGGAGGAAGATATTATTGGGTTGACATTGAAATTATGAATAATTATAAATATGATAAATTCATATTTCATGATATATAAATTCATATTTATATATCATGAATTCTAAAAAGTAGGAGAGAGATTAATTAAGTTTCGAAGTCAGAAGAATAAAACTCGTATTGGGTTCTCAAGATCAAATACATAATATAATGTGGTCAAACATTTAAGGGCACAATTTGAAAAACGTACAGGGTACGTGTAGGGTACACTATGACTTTAAAAAATCGCTGGAAAAATTGGCATGTTATTAAATACAGAATATACTTCTCACAATTATACTTGGTAATTGTGGAGCGTTAGCATCATTATCAAAGAATGAGCAACATACAAACAACGTTTAATTTATGATTCTAAAATTGTTACATATTCAGAATGCGAAGAGAATTGCTAGATAATGAAGGGACTGTTTCGTTTTTTATATTCCTTCAAAAGAACTTATGTTGGTACATTACTCCTTGTCCCGGATCGATATGAAACACTAATTTTTGTGTTGCGTATTAAATGTTAGCATAGGAAGATCGCAAACAGCTGAAATTTTTTCCGAATTTGTTATTTTTCATGATACTTTTAGTCATCTGGTGTAAACAAAATGTTTATGAATTATGAAGTATTTTAATTATTCACTAACAATCGATTTTTATACATATTGCAAGGAGTAATGTTTGTTCTTGCGATTCTGAAGTCCTTTCACACTTTGTGCAGTAATCAGTGTGTATCAAAACTACTAAGTGGTGAGTCTGTCTTGAAGAACCTTTTTAGCAACTTTCTTTTGAAATCGCTCAATGAAACCAGTATTTTCTATAAGTTTTTGAACGTCATGTTATGAAATTTAATTTTGACTATACTTTTCAGGGTTCTAGAAACAAAATTATATGTTCCATGTACCTAGGGTATAGTTTTGGAAATATATATTATTCGGTTTTTCTTTAGTGTCTAACCTGTAAACCTGTTTGAGTAGTTTTAGCTTTCCGACTTCACTCAAAATATGTCCTGCTTTGTAATCTCGACTAGCTTTTACACAGGACATTTTCATTTATCGGGACTAACTGAATCCGAAAACAGAAGAATAAGTAATACTTACAAGAAATTTACATAAAGACAATGCGCGGTAGAGAGAACACTTTCTGTGTATTCGACATAAATCTCATGTTCAATATTCCATGTCCACCTCTGTCGAGGGAACAAGCGCAAGATGAAAGTGATCCTGTTTTTTTTTTTAAATATTGAAAAATACTGACTGTTAATATGTCACGTCAAAATACTAGTGACAATGGCACACAGGAAGGCACTGAAAAGAAAATCGAGAAATTTGCCAATTTTAAGTGTCTACTTCCGCTCGCACTTTGGACAATCATGAGGAAAGCGAACCCTTTCCACTACAGACCGAAACTGTTGCTGTAATGGAAGGTCACCGACTGCTGCCATAAGTTTACCATCTCAATTTCCTCTCGCGATACTGAATCCCGTTAATATAATAAAATACCAATATCTATCACTTTATAATTAACAGCTTTGACGTATCAGTTAGACCTCAATTATTAAGTTTTATTTGTTTGTTTCTTGTATAAAAATTCCGAAAGAAATATAGTTTTTATTGTATTATTTAAAGTAACAGGGATATATTTTAGTGCAATACTAAACAGGGAGGTAAATAAAATGAATCACATTTTGTAAATGGCGGCATATGCATAAAATGCATAAAATTATTGGAACATTTTTGGGGGTAGGGATAATTTAATTTCTTTACATCTGTCAAAGCGAAAATGAGTTGAGATGATACACACTTTATTTCCCTCCTGTACGTTACGTATAATATGATAATTTTCATGATGTAAGGTTTGGACAAAAACCGAAAGCGACATAACCCCAAACGAAAAAATGTTTGACAAAACACCAAATCCCGTTACCTGCATCGAGGAAAATACCTTCGGAAAGGGAACTAACAAGTAGTCCCACCTTTCCTTATCTGTTGTGGTAATTATTATTATTTTTTTCATAATTCCCAAGTTCTAAGTCGTAGTACATATGAAATGAACCATTAATCTTTCATTATAAAGTGACGACTCATTTTTCTCGTATGAGAATAAAGCGTGATTTTAATCGCATTTCAAGGACGTCCAGTTCCCTAGATAACATTCTCTCTTTTTGAAGGTTGACTTACCGTTCGAAGCACAGACAAACGCAGCAAAGAAATTAATTGCTCTGGTATACATACTCAGATGGATAGTCTCGTCTGTCCGTATCTTTTGTGGTAATTTTTTTCCCTTTATTCCCAAGTTCAAAGTTCTAGTTCACATTGCTATTAAATTAACTAATAATCTTACATTATTAAGTGACCGCTCATTATACTCCTGTGAGATTGACGAACAACCCAAAATTTGAATCGCAGTCCTACGACGTCACGTTCCCGAAATGTTAAACCACCTTTTAATATTGAGTTATCATTCTTAAATAGACGAACGCTGGGAAGAAATCTATGAAAACGCTGTTCTATTCTGGAACAAAACATCAGTCCTCTAAGTGCTACGGCTTTCGACGCCGAGTTAAAGTACCTCATTGGGTTTATTTCAACTTAAACCCTTAATTGGCATGAAACTAATGATCGTAGGAGGATTTGAATGGTTCTACGAAAACTAAGACTATTTATTATTTTAAATCTTAAAACAAAGGATGTTGTCGTTATTTATGTTATGCTCGCAATGAAATCTCTTAGCGTGGTTAATGTATTTTATTTTTTTATTGGGAGAAGAACTCCCGGAAATGTATGAGAGTATTCTGAATTTTCAAGTAGTTAGTGAATTACACTTGCAATACCGGCTACGTTGTGGAGTTATATTATTTTCGGTTATAATCAAGAGTGAACTGAAATTTAGAGTTCACTGTATTAACTTTTTCTGCTGAAATACTGTCGGAAAATTCTTCAATATTGCGGCTTTTTGGCAAATTTTCTTGGAAAATAATTTAACTGTTTGTGCACCACTGTTTGACTCCGACGCCGCGAACGAAACACAAAAGCAAAGACGTCACAAACACCAAAATCAGTAGAAAAGTCAGATTTGAAAAGGTTTTTTTTATCATTGGTACGAAACAAACAAACATATTTAATTTGATTAGGATTAGATTTTTCAAACATTAATTACTCACTTAAGGTAAAGTATTTTAACACGTCTATTTTTAAACCTTTTTCTCAGATAAAGTGTGTTAACCTTATCATATAAATGTATGATTACACGAACTTTTCAGTAAAAACTCTCTTCGATGAACAATAGTTCCATGTTTTTTTCTTTCTTTCACTTATCTGCATTTACGCAGAACGCGCGGAATCATCTCTCAAACGGCTGATTTCATTTGCGACTTCATCGGCTCCGTAGGTCAGCTAATTTACACCAAATATCCATAAATAATACTCATGTCTATGAAAAATGATACGTGAAAGCGAATAAAATCCTCGCAGTCGTCGCTGAGAAAATCATACACAGGATACAAACAATGGGAGACGTCGTATCATACTTCACGTCAGGAAAACACTCCCAAATTTTCTTGTGCTAGATGTAAAGATGCGCTGCTCTTGCAAGGCATGAAAGGCATGATATTATAAATAAATCAGTCAAATATATACAATAGTTTATCTTCAAGATACAGTATTCTTTCGGACTTCAAAAATTAATATTCAATAATAATAATAATAATAATAATAATAATAATAATAATAATAATATTGAATTAATGTTTTCTTAAAAGCCAATAAAACGTGTGAAACACGAATGAAGAGTTAACATTGTTGGGAGAACACAAGATAATCCCAGTAACTCGTCGATTATCTCAGTAACTTGGCATCGCAGAAATGTGATTCGAGTTTCATTTTACTCGTGTATCTTAGACGAGAAAAATTATACGTCACTGAGATATGTGAGATTAATGGTTTTCTTTCTACGAACGTGTACTGTGAATTCTGAATAGGAAATGAATATAATAAGAGGGCCAGACTGATTACAACACCCCTCATCCTCCTCCTCCGGATATAAACCGGAAGGGTCTTCTACCTGACTTGTGTCGCTTTGTAGCTACTGGATTTTCGACCTTTCGGATTTTGTCGCAACACCGTAAGGTTTGTCACTGTGGATTCTTAATTAAACAAACAATTAATTAAAATTATAGATGCAACATTTTACTTGAATGTTTCTCCAAAGATGGGGAATGGAAAATAAAAAACGAATAACGTTGTAAGCTAAATTTAGTTAGTTTTACTATTTGACTTGACTGGACTGGATCTTCCTTTTGTCAAGTGCTCGGGAAACAGCTATTACTTGTTTGCATTTATTTCTCTTCCTTGAATAATATATACTTATTTACTGCAAATGGGCAGATCTTACTCGGTGGCAGAATACAAGGAAATACAATACAAAAAATACAAAAATACATACCACAGAGCACTGAATTAAAGAATCGTTAAATAAATCATTAAA